>JAVGVS010000117.1:811306-833361 GCA_032718565.1 Distichodus sexfasciatus
ACCCCTTCTCTATTTCTCTCACTCTTTCTTTTACCCTTTCTCTCTCTTTTACTCCTCACTGTCTCTCTCTCTCCACCCCCTCTCTCTTCTACGCCACTCTCTCTCTCTTCTACCCCACTTCCCCCGCTCTCTCTTCTCCCCCCACTTTCACCTCTCTCTCTCTCTTCTACCCTCTCTCCCCCCCCTCTCTCTCCCTCTCTCTCTCTCAGCACATAACTCCAGGAATAGCAATGCAGAAGAGGAGAAGGCAAGTGTGTGGAGGATAAACAGCTCTGCTCTGTTGATTGCGAAAGCTCTTCATGTTGGAGCTTCTTCATCTCTCTCTCTTTGCTCATCCTCAACTCTACACTCCACAACATTATCCACACTCATCCCTGCACACCTGTTCTTCTCTCCAGCCGACAGCTCTCTTCATTTACCTCAGCTTTCAGCAGTACAGGTAAGTGTGTGAGTGCGTGTGCTTTTGTTATTGAGTAGAGGAGCAGTGTGACCTTTAGTCCTGATAAACAGACCAGCAGTAATATTCTGTTGATGATGATCATAATGGAAATATTTTAACATGTCGTCAACGTGTTTCACTTTAGTTTTCTAAAACGAGCTGTAATTGCACAATGCTTCGGGGTCCAAAATTAACCTCCAGTTTAATGCTGCGTGTGACACAAGGGCTCAAGCTGGGAGTCAGAGTGTACAAACAGAATTATATAAGAGTTAAAAAAATAAAAAAAATAAAAATTAAAAACACTTTTAGAAAATACATTCAGTGCAGCTAGACGACTTTCCCTCACTAAAGTACAGTATATAATGTATAATGTGTATATTATAATGTAACAAATGAACACAGTAGTACTACAATACTGCAGTAGTACTGCAATGCATTCCAATATACAATCAACGAACTCCTTGTTGTTTACTGTTGGTAATTGGAATTATTTCAATTAATACAATTGATTGTATATTGGAATGTATATTTCCTATTATACTTCCTTTCTATTACTATTTCTATTACTACTGTATTATACATATGTACATATATATATACATATATATATATATATGTGAGCCGATCTGCCGTAATGAGTCGGAAGTCGGCGTTCTATTTATTTAGATACGGACTGATTATATTGAAAAACATCACAAAAATATCGATTTTTGTAATCGGTCCGTGTCTATATATATATATATATATACATAGTACACACACATAAACACACATACACACACACACATATATATGTGTGTATACATATATATATATATATATCACTGCTCATGAGTACCTCATTGTACTTTAATAGTGTGGGACTTGAACCGGACCGCCTAAGGTGCCTCAGTGGTTCACGTGAGGTACCAGTTCCAGTTCTGAACCAAAAAAGTACCACTAAGGGTTGCCATTCTGGTATTATTTTTAACTCCATTATATGGCACTTAACATGAAGCAGAAGCTTCTAGCCATCGGCCGGTCGCTTTGCCCCTCACCACGGGCGGAATCTGACCTGGACCTAAAGGCGACGACGATGATGACGCCAGGCCCCGAACCCGGAACCGAGAAGATGGTGATGAAGAGGGAGATCTCCCTCGGCAACGGTATCTGCCTCATTGTGGGCAACATGATTGGCTCAGGCATCTTCGTGTCGCCCAAAGGCGTCCTGCTCTACAGCGCCTCCTATGGGCTGTCGCTACTGATCTGGGCCCTCGGGGGCCTCTTCTCGGTGTTCGGGGCCTTGTGCTACGCCGAACTGGGCACCACTGTGGCAAAGTCGGGCGCCAGCTACGCCTACATCCTGGAGGCTTTCGGCGGATTCCTGGCTTTCATCCGCCTCTGGACCTCCATCCTGCTGGTGGAGCCGGCCAGTCAAGCCATCATCTCGCTCACCTTCGCCAACTACCTGGTGGAGGCACTGTACCCCACGTGCCAACCCCCATACGACGCCGTCAGGCTCATCGCCGCTGCCTGCCTCTGTGAGTTTCATTTATTTATTTCTATTTAAAATCAAAAACCCAATTCCTATAAAGGAATTTTCTGATTTCGCTGAAATAAAGCGTGGAGAAATTTAAAACAGTTGGCTTTTTATTGTTTGCCCATAAGGTTAATGGCATGCGTCATTCCAATGAAAATATAATTTGCCTTATTCACCGATATTTATGTTTTTCTGTTTGTTAAATTAGTGATCCATGATAATATCGATATCATATCGGAATCGAATGCTTTTTTAATGTCATCAATATCGGACTGATGCTTAGATTTGCCTGATATTTTCAGCCAATATTTGATAACTTATTTATTCTACGTGAGAAAGGTAGCATTTATGCCAGGCATGTCCAAAGTGCAAGGTAGGATTTTATACGGAAAATGTATGGTGTTATTTTGTGTAAAAATTCTGAGCATGTAGTGGAACGTACACCAGCAAAATCTCTTGTCTTTACATGCTCAACTCTGCTTGCACATGCAAAATGTTTAACTATTTAAATTGCGTGTTTGCCTCACTTAGCAAATGTGAGCTCTCACATGGGCTGTGTCCCGAACTGCCTACTGCCTCACCTAATAGTATGGTAGCTAAGGTGCTCTTATCATACTTTTCTATGTGGTAGTATGCATCTCAGAAAATAGCCGTGGTTGTAGCTTAACGGCTCTCTATACACTTGGTAGTGCACATGGAGTGTCACGCGCCCCCTATTTGTCTTGGTATTTTCACATCAAGTACATACATAAATGAGTAGTTCTGGCCCTTCCAGAGCACACAATATAAGACCTGCATGTTTAGCATATGAAATTTGGATAAGTCAATAAATGAAGGAATAGAAGCATACGGAAAAAAAAATGTGCAAGCCCTCTAAAGGTTAAGTCAACAAGGCAGTGAGAATTCCGCGTCAGAATCAAGTTATAAATAGAGTCAGGAGGATAAAGTATGACTGCTCAACTGGTCCCGACGGCTATATTGTGCCTCCAGGAAAGAGGCCAGGCTATTTCAGTAACTGAACCTTTTTAATGTGCAGCGGAACGACTTGCGGGGATGAACTCAGTGCTCCGAGGAATGTAGGCGAAAGATCAAAAATGTTTCCTTCAGACAGTCCTGACTTGAATAACTTTCCCATGAGAGAACAACAACTGACGTCATGACGTCGCAACTCAGGAAATGTAAGTTGAAGTGGACAGGGACTAACTGGCACCCCTGGAGTTCCCCCAAAGCTGCGGTGTGAAAAGTTCTAAATCATGGTTTCGATACTACACCAGTTAGTTTGTTCTTTCTCTCTCTGTTGTCAGATAAACAAAACACTGGAAGGGAAACTAATGCGGCTTCCAGTAAATGGAAACTGTTAGGGAATTGTGGAAAAGAAATTAAACTAGTACTTGCTCTGCTCCAGGCACCAAGTTCCTGATGATAAATATGTGAACAAATACTGGGTGGTGATCTAGCAGTAAGAAAATCAGTTTTTAAATCAAGAGGTTGCCGACGTTCTTTTTTCTTTTTTGTGATCTTAAATAAAATAACATTTAAATAACATTTTATAGTTCTAGAATACAGGTGGCAAGTTATACAAATTACACAGGATTCAATCCTCTCTTGTCCAACAGAAAATCCTGTGTAGTAAAGTTCAGAAAACACAGCAAACGTGACATGATACAACTTTTTTATGTCCGATAGGATACCGATACTGTAAATTTGGATACCTGCCGATACAATACAAATCAGGAACACAGAGATTGTGAATGAGAGCTGGTGTTGTTAAGGAAATTAAACAGTATAATGGTGATTTGCTTTTAGGGTCGTAGTGTGTTGCTTGTTCTGCTCATTGTCATATCAATATGTAGGAATTAGTGTGAATGTTGAATAATAAATCAGCTTTACCGCAGTAACACTTCCTGTGCAGAGCCAACTGAGCGTGCGCACATTTACAGATCAGCTCCATAGATCAGTCCAATGCCACCGATACCCGATCCAGATATCATTATCGGACCGGTGTCCCATCCAAGTATCAGATCGGTGCCATCTCTAATGTGCGTATATATATATATATATATCGGATATCGGCCAGATAATGACTTAAGTAGCTGGATCAGGTATCGGTGGCATGGAGCCAATCTGTAAATTGTAGGTTTTTCTACATTTGCGTATGGGCACACGCTCAATTTGTTTGACATTCACACTAATTCCTACATATTAAAATGACAATGAGCGGAACAAGCAGCGCAACACACTACAGCGCCAAAAGCAAATTATGTACAATTATACTGTTTAATTTAATTGACAACACCAGCTCTCGCTTGCAATCTGTGTTCCTCGCTGCTGTGTTTGTTAGCACGCGTCTCTCACAGAGAAGTCAACATTCACTAAAGCTTTCCAGTTCAGTCAAATCTTCCCCTGCATTACAGACAAAACATGCTTTAGCTGATAAATAACAAAAACACCCAGAGTTCTACTCACAATACTGCCATTTACTTAATATTTTCAGCATTAATTTCAGTATTAATGCGCATTTGTCGCTTTATTTGGGGCAGTTGGTGGTGTAACGGTAGGGTGTTCACACCATGATCAGAAGGTCGCAGGTTCGAATCCAGGAGCAGTAAAGTTACCACTGAGGTACTCATGAGCAAGGTACTGTCCCCAAGCACTGCTCCCCGGTCGCTGCCCACTACTCCCTTAGGCATGGGTCAAATGCAGAGGTCACTTTTCGTTGTGGTACACTATCAGCAGCTGTTGATCCGAATCGTATCAGAACTGAAAAAAATGTGGATCGGCCAATCCCTGCTTTATACTATATATTTCAAATATTTAACACATTTATTTATTCCTCTTCTCTCTCTCTTTTTTTCTTTTTAAAGCACAGTGTATGAAAAGTGTATTTTTCTCCACATTATTGTCAGTGGTGGTGCAGCAGTTACTGAAACACTGTGAACAGAGTTCACGTGTAGTTGTGTGCTGTGCTGTGTTCACAATGACTTAAATAAGATTGTGGGTTCAAATCCCATAAATCACCATTGGGTCCATGAGCAAGACCCTTAACCCCAAGTTCTTCCAGAAAGACCGTCCCTGTAAGGAAATGGAAGTCACTCTGGATAAGAGCATCCGCTAAATGCTGACGATGTTCTCATCATGAACACATTGATCACTTTTTACTTCTCTTTCTCAGGTATGTTGATCTTCATAAACTGTGCCTATGTGAAATGGGGCACTCTGGTTCAGGACGTCTTCACCTACACCAAAATCATGTCACTGATCCTCATCATCGCCATCGGCATCATCAAGATCATGCAAGGTAAAGAGAGAGAATGTGAAAATTGTGTATTAATTGACGACTAGTTGCAGGTGGCCCGTCACATGCAACCCAGTTTCAATACCGAAATCACTTTTTAAAAATTTATTTATTTGATCTATTTTTCAAAACATTTCCAGATTATTTGGGGATCTTTATGAATAACAAATTTTATGCAAATATCTAAAAATATATCAGTCTGAGGGCGACATGGTGGCGCAGTGGTTAGCACTGCCCCCTCACAGGTCCTGGGTCCCCGTGTTCGCGTTGGTTTCCTCCAGATGCTCCGGTTCCCTCCCACAGTCCAAAAGTATGCAATATAGGTTAATTGGCGACTCTAAAGTGACCCTGTAAGATGTGATTGTGTGAGTGTGTTGGCGCCTGCCCAGGGTTGTTACCCACCTTGCGGCTCTAAGTTCCCGGTATAGGCTCTGGTCCCCCGCGACCCCAGTTGGGATTAAGGTTCAGATAATGAATGAATGAATGAATGAATATCAGTGGTGTTCCCTGGGAGAGAAGCACTTGAAAACCCCTGGATTATATCATAATGAGATTGCTTGGTGATTTTCTGGCTGCGGCATAAAAATTCTAGTTAAAAAGAACATCCCGGTAGTTACTGTGGCTGCCCAATCTGCGATCCATGTTCAATCTGTGTGCAATGTGAAGTAATGTAGAAAAATTGATGGGATGCACCGTGATGCTATGAGATATCGTATCAAATCGTAGACCTGATACACGTAAACAAATCGAATCGTGAGATTGAGTACAGTAATGTGAGTAGCTGTAATTCGTTACTTCCACCCCTGTTATTAACAGAGGTGGAGAAGCTATGTTTAAAAAGTACCTTTTCAAGCTTTACTTATGATGAAAGTTAGTGATACTACAAACTACAGAGAAAAAATATCTATCTTTGAAGAGAGAGAAAATAGATTAAACATTTTTTGTTGCAGTGTAGCGTTTTGCCATCCTACATCGTTATTTGTATTAAAAAGTAGTCACTTGTAAAGTTACAAAGTTTAAAAACTTTGATAAGCTACGGAAAACTTACATAGATACAGAAAAAGTAGTTAAGAAATGTTGCTACTTTTAGTTAGCTACTCCCCAGTGACCCCACTTCTTTCAATTTCGTTCTGCAGGAGAAACCAGAAACTTTGAGAATTCTTTTGAAGGCTCTTCAGTGGAGGCAGGTAGCATCGCCCTCGCCCTCTACTCCGCCCTGTTCTCCTACTCCGGCTGGGACACACTCAACTTCGTGACTGAGGAGATTGTGAACCCTGAGAGGTCTCGCAATAATATGTTTACATATTATTTCTTTGAAATTTTGTGTCAGATTTCTCTTCCCAAATTAAAAATATATATATGATTTTTATATATTGCAGGAATTTGCCTCTAGCCATCGCCGTCTCCATGCCAATAGTTACAATTATTTACCTGCTGACTAACGTGGCGTATTATGTGGTGCTGGACATTCCTTCCTTCATGGCCAGCGATGCTGTGGCAGTGGTAGGTTGTGGTCTAGAAAGTGAAAAATAAAAGTGCGTTAACTAATGTGTTGTGTTAACTAAGTTCGATCTTTTGCAGACTTTTGGAAATCAGGTGCTGGGCCCCATCAACTGGATCATTCCCATCGCTGTGGCGATGTCGTGTTACGGAGGACTTAACGCCTCCATCATTGCTGCCTCGAGGTGACTCCCTCATAAAGTGTTGTTGTCTATGAGTATATATGAGAGGATTTGCCTAAAATTTACTATGCACCACTTTCTCACACTAGGTTGTTTTATGTCGGGGCGAGAGAAGGCCACCTCCCAGACAGCCTGAGCCTGATCCACGCCAAACGCTTCACTCCCGTCCCTGCACTCCTCTTTAATGTAAGTCTGAAGCCAAGGTGCTCGCAATTTTGATATTGGCACTCTTGGTTCTAATCCTAATTTTTGGACATTCCACTGCTGAAGACGTTATTGGATTGTCCAAGACAACAGTTCAGCAATGTTGAGGGGTGCTGGTGGTCTAGCAGTGGAATGCCCCATAAATTGGAGAGGAACCCCGAAAAAGATCAGAAGCTGCCGAGTGGCGATACCAAAAGCTGGAGTGCCACTCTCATTTCTGATATCGCCACTCGGCAGCTTCTTATCTTTTTTGGAGTTCCTCTCCATTTTTTTTCTCCCATTCCACTGTTGAAGATATCGTTGGACTGCACTCCAGGACTGACCTATTCTTAGATGTGTCCAAGGCTTAATTCTGATAATAACAGGCAGTAGTGGTCTACTCCCTCGTTCCTGTATGTGTTTTCCTGCAGACCTGTAGGACCCCAGTAATTCAAGTAGTCTGTGATATTTGGTTGCAAAACTTGAAGACGGAAGCAGTTTGAGATCAGGATTACTGACCATTCCTCTTGGGCAAGTTGGGACTTGCTCAGGAACACAGTAGAGTGAGTGGTATCAGGTATTGATTCACATCCCTGCTCTGTAACACAAGGTCATCATGTCCCCATAAAGTTACCCCATAAAAGACTCATACTTTCAGTTAGAGCTGGGCGATAAATCGATTTGATCAATTAATTTGAATTCTTTGTTTAAGACGATGTGCAAAATGAACGTCGGGATTCATGTCGATTTATTGTTGCTTCAGGTTAATACCACTGAGTAAATGATGCTCACAAAGTATTTTATGTCTTTTTTTTTTTAAATCGTGAGGTACATTAAATTATAGCACCCAGACCGCTGTCAAGGCCCCCCCCATCTAACTTCGGAGAACAGCAGACAGTAGGAAAATGGCAGCATATGCATCAACAAGTGAGGAGCTCGTCTTGAAAAGCGGCAGCGTCACCTCTGTTATTTGGAAGTGGTTTGGTTTCGCTAAGTCCGACACTGAACAAACTACTGTCCACTGTAAAGTTTGTTTCAAGTCGGGGGCTACTAAAGGTAGCAGCACAACAAACTTATTTCAGCATCTCCATCAGAGGCACGCACCAGACTGGACGGAGTGCCTAGCTATGCGAGAAGCGCAAGCAAGCGGCAGCTCCCAAAAACCAGCTAAAAAGCAGATAACAATAGCAGCGTCTTTTTCGCGTTGCATACCATACGATAAGAAATTACCCCGATGGAAAGAAATTACAGACTCATATCGCCAAAGATATGGTGCCCATTTACGCTGTTGAAAAAAATCGGTTTGTCAGGATGTTAAAAACAACTGACCCCATATATGAGTTCCCAAGCGGAAAGTATTTTACAGAAGTAGCCCTACCACGTTTATATAGCAGTACACGTGAAAAAAAACACAAAGCTGCTGGAGAATGTGCTGTTTTACTCAACTACCTCAGATCTGTGGTCCAGTTGGCAAAGAAATATCTCTCCATCCCTGCTACAAGTGCCCCATCAGAGAGAGTCTTTAGCGTGGGGGGTGGCATTGTAACATGCCACAGAGCGTGCCTGAAGCCAGAGGCTGTTGACAGGCTTATGTTCCTGGCAAAAAACTTGTAAAGGACTTTGGATTAGAAAAAAAGTTAAATGTCCCTCATGTTTCATTTAGTTTGCAAAGTACAAATGTTTTGATGGAAAAGTCTTAAGTATAAATCTATATAAGTAAATATATTTTTTAAGAGGCACTTTAGTTTTGTATATATTTATTTAAAAATTCGTAACTTAGTAACAATTTATTTTTTGCACTTGTGAACCTGTGTAAACTACTAAGACCAGGAAAAAAATACATTAAAAACAATAATAAATGTGACTCTCCAGGGCAAAACCAGTCGCTTGTCGCAAATTTTCAAAATTGAGATATTATGTTGTCATGAAAGGGCATAAATCAACCTTCAAAATGATACCTGTATCGAATGAATCTGATGACATATGACTGAGATATCAACATTCAAAGGAGTCGGGTTTTTCCTGTCACGCCAAGTGAGAAACGGAGAAATCTGCCTTTGAAGTTGACTATCGACGTAGCACTCACAGACGCTTGGTGCGGTCGCGGCTATGTTTGCATTTACGGTAGCCTACGCTACATTCACAGCCACACGGATAGCCTACCTGCGTTAGGTTAACTGAACTCGGGAGACAGAGATGGATTCCGGAGAAATATCTTCACGCTAGTCAACCAGTGGATTTACCGTAAATATTGGAGTAGAGCGGTCAAAACAGAAACTTTTAACATTCTGCTGGAATTGAATTCCTCACCTCAAGTCACGTTTTTAGGATGGAAAGGGTAAGTTTTTCAGCGAAATTTATTCACAACAGTACAGTATAGACCTTCCACTGTTTCAAAACACTAAAAACAAAAAATCCAAAATTTTACCCCACGCAACATAAACGGTCGTTTTTCTTGGAAACCTCCGTTGCGACAAGCGACTGGTTTTGCCGTGGAGGGTCACAAATGTTTGCTGTTCCTAAATCATGCTTACATTGTTAGAATAGCAACAAAATTTATTTGTATAATGTCTTTGTTATTTATGTATATCAGTACATTTTCAAAGAAATCTAAATCGGAATTGGAAATTGGGTGCAAGCTTTAAAAAATCTGAGATTTTAGTTATAGGCAATAACTATTTTATAACAATTATTCTGTCCTTGGGTTGTTCCAAGGTTCAGTGCCAATGATTTAGACAGTGTTCACCACTGCTCCTACTGGACATTTATCTTCCTACAGAATTGCAGGACCCCAATAATTCAAGTTCAAGCTATTTGTGAGATTTGGTAACTAAACATCATTATGACAACTGTCCAGGATCAGGATTGTTGACCAAGCTGGAAACCAGGTTGCTCAGGAACACAGTTGGGTTAGTAGTGGAAGTAAGATACTATTCCAACACCTCTTGATTCTCTTCCCAGTTTTGTAACACAAGGTCATCATGACACCATCTAGCCGGTAGGACCCAAACATCCCACTGAACTAAGCAGCCAAAATTGCTGGGTAATGGTGAGGGTCATGTTTGGCCATCCAACTGCAATTTTCTGAAATATTTCATGGTAGTTTGTTTTTCCTTATGTACTACAGATGTGCTATAGTTAAGGCTGGAATTAAAGTAGTACTAGTAGAGTCATACCTTGTTTTTAAAACTGCACTGGCCAAAACACATAGATGAATCCTCCAGTCAGGAGACTCTGGGGCCCATTCTCTCCACGTTCTCTCCTTTTACCTCCAAGTAATCAGAAGGGGAAAACTTGAATTTAGCTCGCCTCACTCCCCCACCCCTTTCTGTTCATCCACTAGAGGACAATTTCTATTCCTGGCAGTGTGTTGAGATGCCAAATTGCACTCTGCCAATGTATCCCCATGCCATCCAGTTTCGCAGAATGTCTCTCACTACGAGGTGGGTAATCCAGACCCCATGGAGGGAATCTGACTTTGGCCTTGTTCAGAAAGGAAGTCTTGAGTGAATGCCATGCCTTGAATGCACTGGGAATGGTTGCACAAGTGGGAGATCCTTTTTTCTATGAGATTCCTTAGATAAGTGCAAAGTAAACACGTGCTGGCATGACCACTGAAAATGCCAGTTAAGTGTGGTCATTCTTTAGAATGTAGAGTGTTTTATTCCCCTACTAGCTCAGTTTTCATTGGAGTTAGTGGTTAGTTTAGCATTAATATTTATGGTATTCAGCAGATGCTCATCCAGAGGCACCTCCATTTCCTAATTTCCATTTCCTAATTTTGGAGCAAACCACAAGTTTCCTGGAACAACCTGAGGTTAAAAATCTTGCTCCGAAACCCAATGGTAGTGTTTTGAATGTAGTTTTTGAACCGACAACCTCTTCAACCTCTTCTCGGCGCTGTTTCTTATCCCAGACCCGTAAAGTTACCACAGAGGTACTCATGAGCAATGTAGCGAACCCAAGCACTGCTCCCTGGGTGCTGTCCATTTTAACTGCCCACTGCTCCTTCATGGATGGATCAAATGCAAATTTTGTTGTGTTGCACTGTGTGCTGTGCTGTAGTGTGTTCACAATGACAAATAACCACTTACTTCACTCAAAGGCAAGTATCCTGACCACTAGACCATCATTGCCCTCATTTTGGACCACGAAAGCGTCTTGTCTGGATAACGAAACTGACATGTATAAACACCTTGCATGCTACAATGTCAGTGTCTCAGCTGGAAATTATTATGTATTGTTTATGTGCAACTCTAAGCGATGATAACAAAATCAAGTGTGGGTACAACCAGGACATCACCTTCATGATTGGGTTTTGTAGGGTGTGATGGGCCTTATCTTCCTCTGTGTGGAGGACGTGTTCCAACTCATCAACTACTTCAGCTTCAGCTACTGGCTGTACGTGGGACTGTCTGTTGCAGGCCTCATCTATCTCCGCTTCACCCAACCGGACAGACACAGACCCGTCAAGGTACTAAACCCATGCCTAGGATCAAAAGGTGTTCAAACATTCATCTAAATCAGGGATGGGCAGCTCCAGTCCTGAAGGTACCAGTGTCCAGCACATTTTACATCATACTTTTACTTCAAAGCTTTCATATTTGGTCTCAGGTAGTTACCCCTAGTAGATCTCACCAGGTGTGACTCTAGGAGTTTTCCTCCCTCCAGGACTGCAATTGTCCACCCCTGATCTAAATGGACTACATGACAGCCCCCATATCGAGAAGGAAAGTCATTAAAATGGGACTGAATCTTTTGTTTTTTCACTGTCTTCCTCCATCAGCTCTCTCTGATCTTCCCATTCGTCTACTGCGTGTGTAGTCTCTTCTTGGTCATCGTTCCACTCTACAGTGACACTGTCAACTCCCTCATAGGGATTGGCATTGCGCTGTCTGGTGTCCCTGTCTATTACTTTTGCATTTACCTTCCTGCAGAAAGGAGGCCGAAATGGGTTGCCTGGATAAATGGTGAGGATTTATTGCATTTATGAGACACTTTCATTCATAACAACTTACATTCCCTAAAATGTTTGTCTCCCGCTAGAAACTAGGGGTTAAGGGCCTTACTCTGGGTTTTTTTGGCTCATCTGGGATTCAAACCTCTAACCATTTGGTCACCAACTCAAACCATTGCATTACGACCACCCTAAAAGAGGTTTTGGTGTTAGTACAGGGATCTGAATGACTGGAATCCTGTTTCGCTGACCTTAACATTGAGGGTTTGAATCCCAGGGCAGCCTTAAATCAACATCAACCCCAAGTTAACCTCCTGGATTTTAAACCCCCCAATGTTAAGGTCACCATCACAGTCACTTAGACCACTGTGTCACTGCTACCTTGGCATAAGTATTGGTGCAGTGGTCTGAGTAACCTTTAGCCCTGTTTCAGTGACCTTAAGAATGGGAGTTTGAATTCCAGAAGAGCCTCAAGAAATGTGATGGAACTTGAGGTTAAAGGTTCTGCTCAAATCCCCAATCATGGAAACCCAGGAAAGCCTAAAAGCCACTGTTTGCCAACTGAGAAAGACCTCTAACCTTAAGTTCCTCCAGTTGTTTTAAAGCTCTCCTGGTGTTCAAACGAGTGTTAAGGTCACTGACACATGGTTTTAGTTACTCAGACCTTTGCACCACAACCCTGAAGGGTTGTAACTGAAGGGTTCTTCTTAGGGTTCTTTTCAGTTGTGGTTTCAAACCCAAGACGGGCCTAAAGAATGCTCTCCCCAGTCTTAAGGTCACCAGTCACTCAGACCAGTGCAACACCAATCACACCAACACCAAGACATCCTCCAGGGCTGTGTTGAGGCAGTGGTCTGAGTTAATATAACAGTATATGACCTTACGATTGAGGGTTTGAGTCCCCATAAAGCAGCGTTTCTCAAACCCAGTCCTCACGGACCACCGCTCTGCACAGATTCCACATTCCCGACCTACAGCACAGCTGATGCTACTGATTAGCTAATTAGCAACGTAGTACCAGCGTGCGACAGTGCAGGAAATACCGAATATGTGCAGAGCGATGGGCCGCGAGGACTGGTATTGAGAAACGCTGCCATAAAGACATGAAATACCTGGAGCAACTGTAATTAAGAAATGGATGGAGCCCTGGATAAAAAGTGTATGATGTAATTATCAACGATACAGAGACCTCTCCACCATCTTGACGAGTAAAAAACAGAACACAATGTGACCAGCGAAGGCCATGTTGCAATTCTGAGTGTAGTTCCAAGTAGTAGAATTGATGATTTAAGATCTGTGCTGATCGCTCTCCTCTTTCCTCTCTTCTTACACACACTCTCTTTCTGTCTCTCTGCCAGCTGCTGTCACCAAATACACTCAGATCCTTTGCTATTGCTGCCAAACCGACCTTGAAATGGACTCTCCGGAGAACTTTCCAGATGCCAAAACCCAGTGATCTCGTTAAATACTGGTATTTATTTTTCAAAAATAAGCTGGACGTGAATATTAAGCAGCATGGACTGCAATAATTTTTTTGTGTGACAAATTTTTTTTCCTTTAATCATTTGCACATATTATTGTTCTTATTTCATCTAAAGGAATATTTGTGTGAAGAAGTGATGCATACAAAAACGGATGGATCTTTACACAAGGCAGCCAGTTTTTGTTCTTACATTTTTAAAATGAGAGAAGGGGGAGACAAAATAGATTTTTGGAACAGTGCAATAACTCGTTTGTACTTGGAATTTCCTACTTTTCCTTTGATTATCCTTTTTGATAAAATTTTCTCCTTGTTGTGCCTCTCATTATTCTTTCATTATAAGCCTTAAATTTATATGAAAATATAATTTTGGGAAAATATTCTTTACCTCACTTTATTCCAATTCTGTAAAATTCAGAATTGTTATTGTTCAAAGTCAAAATCAAAATAAACTTTGTCATCTCTGCTATATAGTGTACAAGTATACAGAGAGACGAGACGACGTGGCTCCAGCTTTAACAGTGCAAACAACAAAGAACAAGGTACAAAGAACAAATAAGGCACATAGAATAAACAATACAGTCATTGACAAGTCTTGTCACATAATGACGTAGTTATTATGTGACGTAGTTAAAAAGGCATAAACTTTACTTCTAATCAATCAATTGCTACAATAAATGGATCAATTTAATGCCAAGGGCTTGGTGCAAAATGAAAGTCAAAAAGTGTCCTGATGTTCACAGCTCGTTAAAGTCCATAACACCCGTTTTTGCAAGGACAAAAGTCTTGTCATGTCTTTTAATGATTCAACCAGTCACAGATCAGAGGTTCACCTGTGACAAATACTGTAATTAACATAATCCCAGGTCTGTATAAAAAGAACCCCAGCACACCAGACCTTAATTTGAAGTGCAACCTGACTTCTGACAACATGCCAAAGATTCAACCACAGACCAAAGTACTGCTCATCAGACACTTGAAGACCAAGTCTGCTGCTGAGGTGGCAGACATCGTTAATGTAGCCAAACGTCAAGTGGAGAGGATAAAAAGAAGATATGAAGAAACTGGTGATGTTCATGACAAGCCCATCTCAGGCAGATCCCGTAAAACAACTCTTCGAGAGGACCGTTTGTTGCTTCGACAGTCCAGGGCCAATCCTTTTTCAACTGCAGCAGAGCTACATCAGAACTGGTCACCAGAAACCGCTGTGTCTACAAGAACAGTTTCTCAAATTCTCGCACGCAGTGGTCTCCATGGCCGAATTAGTGCTCAGAAACCAGCATTAACGAGAACACAACAAAAAAAGCGTGTTGAATTTGCCAAGGCCCATGGCTCGCAGCAAGGATGGACAGTGGCAGAAGGTTGATTTTTCTGACGAATCATCCATTGAACTGCATGCTAAATGCCGCAAATACTGCAGGAGACCCGAGATTCATTCAGAAAACAGTCATTGCCAAGACATATGGATGCGGTCCTCCAAGCTCATGGAAGTCGTAGACATTATTAATTCTTTTTTCCAAGGCACCATGACTTTATGTTCTGATGTTATTGTAGCATGTTTGTGTATTCTAAATGGAGTATATGTATAATTTCTACATTATTTTTGTGTATGACAAGACTTTTGTCCAGGTAAAATTTGACCTTTCTGTCCTAATTAAATGATAATACTCAATGAATGATGCAAAACTTTTTTTTGGTATAATAAGCATAATCTAGAGGGCTTTGCCTTTCTTATAAGCCATTTCTGATTCCAACTGATTCCAACTTGGTTAAGTGACAAGACTTTTGTCAGGCACTGTATATAAATGGAATATACACTTTAAACTAGAAGTAGAAAGAGAGACAATTAGGATGCGGTATTCAACCTACAATCATGGTCTTGGAGTTGTCTTTTACATAAGGCATGAGGTCAGTAACAGTTTCAGTATGAAAAATTCCATACAGACAGTCTATTAAATAAAACAGAAACTCTTAAAATGTCTGACTACCATACAAGTTGGATCAAGTGTATGTAGATATTGGTTTTCAAGGTAGAATTTTCTCCATCATAGTTGCATTCTTACCAATTTGCAATGTAGCCAAATTATTTTTGTTCACCTTAATAACTTGTCGAGGTCTGTCATGATGAACATTGTCACATAATACACACATACTTCCCTTACTGATTCAATTATGGTTAAAACATGGCAAATTCATTTTTATTAGCCATTTCTAATGGCATTCATATTAGCCATTACCCTAGTCTTCCTCTTCCTCAGGGACAGTTGGTAGCGTAAAGGTTACAAAGTTGCCCACATGATCAGAGGGTCCTGGTTCAAGTCTCGGACCCATAAAGGTATCACTGAGGTACTTGTGAGTATGGTAGTTGATTACTGTTCCTTCATGGATGGGTCAAATGCAGTGGTCACATTTCATTGTTGTTCACTGTGTGCTGTATTCACAATGACAAATTATCACTCACTTATATTAAATAACCACAAACTGTGAGGAAAGTAACTGATAAGCTGAAGACAGTGCTCACATAGTCTACTCCAGGGCCCTGTATCCTGGAGGTTTTTCATCATACTTGAGCTCAGAACATTGACACATTGTCTCAAGTGGAAGCTCACCAGAAATGACTCACTGGGCTTTTTTAATCCAATTTTAATCTTTTCAAACTCAAGTTATGACACATTACAGACCTCAAACATAATTAGTAAGCTTGAATTCCAGAAACATTTTGTTTTGGATTTTGTTGGGTGGAACTAGCGGATTTGAAACTTTTCTGATAAAAGAGGAACGAGCTCCTACAAGTAGTTTAGGTCACAGCCTCACAAAATGACCAAAAATTCTTGGCCATGACTCAGCACAAACTTAAGCTGTTGAGTAGTCTGGTAAAACATGATAAGAAATTGACCTGGTTTTGACCTCATCGCCAGAGCAAGAGAGCATAAAAAAGTTTGGGACTTTCCCAAAACTTGCCAAGCATGTTTGCTCTTTATTCATTTTTAGTTAGTTACGTTTTAATGTAAAATGTAGAAAAAGAGTCCAAAATAATGATTATTTGTCTTACAAAAGATACATCTGTCTCTCTTGTTTATGGAGTCTTAAAATAAGTTAGCAGATGTTAGCATCAGAAGTTACCCATCACTTTTTTCTTTCTTTACCTAGGAAAAGACTAAAGACAGAAACCACTATCTACTGTGGATCAATTCTGTTTTAGCAACATCGATCCTCACTGAGTCACGTTAGTAAAATCAGTGGGTCATTACAGCCACATGTCATTAGCCAATCAGAACACTGCATTAGAGCACCAGCAGCTTCCCCAGGTCCTAGCGTCCGCCTAGCGTGGTACTAGGAGCCCAAAGACATGACATCTTCTACGGACTGTATTTTACAACAAAATTACTCCAATTTAGAGGTTTGGTTAAAGTTTGTCTCTCAACACAACTCGATAAAAAGTGTCAGATCAACGTCTTGAATGTTAGTAGCACAACCTATTGTCTTCAGTCACAGGCATGACGTATGTGGTCCTGAACATGTCAAAAACACGAGGGGGAATTTATGACTGGAAACTAATTATTAAAGTACATTGATTTTGGAAGACTAACTAAATTGTCTGGACTCTTACGTGACGGAATAAACTAAGAGCTGTGCTAATGGACTCCAACCACTTTTGAGTCAGCTCGTTTGAAATCAGTACAGTTCCAGACAGTGGATTTTTTTAACACATCCCAAACAAAAAAAAGGGAATTGGGCGAGTAAGATGAACACGTATACATTGGTGTTATTATGAATTTCGAGTTTATTTAGTGACCACCCTCGTAGAAGCGTCACTGGGGTTTGGAGTCGATTCGCGATTCTGATTCAATCGGTTCTTTCTTACAGACTCGGCTCCATGCCGCCGGTGGCGCTGTGTTCCGTTGACTCCGAGTTGAGAGGGTAAAGTTCACCCTCCGCGTGTTGACTCGGTTCCGTCTCCACGTAAACAACGAGGTTTTTACTTTAAAAACAGGTGAGCAGAGATTACAATCCATATTTTTAAATTATAAATCTTTATTTTAATCTCTCGTGTACAGTCTGAACGCGATGTCAGAGCTTGCAGCGGCCGCTATGCTAAGCGCTAGTTCGCACGTGTTAGCACTCCGGCTAATTTAGGTAACTTGTGAGGATTAACTTGTAAAGACTGACGTAATATAGTGAATTTAATATACTATATATAATATTGATTAGTTAGTACATTTAGTAACATGTCTAATTTACCTCAGTGTAATTTAAAGGGTTTTATTGTAATGTAGATAAACCTGTACATTAAATGTAACTACGTTAAATTAATATAATATAGCTATATTAAATATTGTCACATTGTATGTGACAAATAAAGGCCTTCATTCATTCATCCATTCATTCATATTAATACAGTTTACCTGATTTAATTATTTTAATACGGTAACAGTTAGTAAGTGGTATGTATAACCATAACTTAATGCATTATATAGTCAGCAAGGTGAAATATTTCTCTTTACCATTTTCAGATTTGATTTCAGACTGAAAATGTCATTTTAAATAAAAACATAGCATTAGAAAAAGAATTCCAAATTGACAAGAAGTCAAAGGAAACATGTTAACGCAGGCAGCATAATATTTAATCATTGTTTAATCATATCAGATGTTTTTTTTTTTTTTTTAACTCAACCATCCATCTAAGCGTCTTGAACGATTAGAGGAAATAATTTTTTTTAAAACCAGGTTTCTAAAATCCTCCTGCAGTTGTAGATTACATAAGCACTGATTTCAGATTTATACATTATACGTCGATTAAGGGATTTGCAACAAGGTTATCATATTTTCTGCCACACCTTAAACATATAGCCACAATAGTTTGTGAAATTTAGAACATTCCTTGTAACTTGTAATTGCAAAAAACAGTTGTTGAATGTGGTCCTAAACTGACATTTTTTTATTGTTCACTGTTAAAGTTGTCATGTATCGTTAATGTTAAAATAGTAGTTTTTAATCGTTATACCTAGAGCTGAAACGATTATTCGAATAACTCGAATAATTCGATTACAAAAAATGGTCGAGGCAATTTTTCTAGAATCGAAGCTTCGTTTAAGTCATTTAAATGGCTACAGCATGCGCTGCTTGCGCTTCACACAGACGCTTATTAATGACGCACAATATTTTCAGTGGCGCGATCAAGGCGAGAATAGATCCCTCTGTATGTGAACGTATTTGTGAGATATTTCATGCACAAAAACAGAAGTATATTCATGAAAACGCATAAATGACATTTTTCGCGATGTAAACACGCGCGCTGTTTGTAAGCGCCATTACTCGCTAAAACGCTCCGTTTCCGTCAAAACTCCCCCTTTATTACAGACAAAACGCGTATTTTAGCTGATAAATAACCACATCAACCAGCGTTCCACTCACAATACAGACTTTTATTAAGATTTTCCCATCGATTTTTTTTTCATAGTTCGTTCCGGAACGCGCTGAACCCTTTATTGTGACGCGGCTCCGAGGCGTGCGCAGGGGATTGTGGGAAATGCAGTTCTCTTCCAGAAAAGCCAAAAGCAACTCATTTTATTGGCAAATTGATTCAAAATGACCCTTGAACTTCATGTTTCTTCATTTTCAACTGAATACAACAACATGAAGCGTATTTGACTAACTTCTACTCACAGTAGAATAAGCCTAATAACAAATGTAGTCATTTTCATTTACATTTTTTTATCCGATTACTCGATTAATCGATAAAATAATCGATAGATTACTCAATTACAAAAATAGTCATTTGTTGCAGCCCTAGTTATATCGCATGGTATTGTAGATACACATTTAAGGTGTGGTAATATTTACTTTGTTGCACGTTTAATTCTGAATGCAGTAGGAGTATATGAAGCCTAAGTTTTATCATGATACAATATTATGCATGCAATGGACAGCGATTCAATGTCTGCTGATATCACATAGTCTGCTATGACACGATTTTTATTTATGTAATTAATTTCACCACTGAAATATCATATGCTGATCACTTCCGTTCATATGAAATCACAAAAATCAACTAAAATATCATTTGACATTTTGATTCCAGAACTTATTTACTTCAGCTTCTAGTTTAAAGTTTATATATAATACTTCATTTCTAGTTTAAAGTGTATATTTTAAATTCTATTTATATATTGTTTATTCTGTGTGCCTTATTTGTTCTTTGTTCCTTGTTTTTTGTTGTTTGCACTGTGCAGTATATAGCAGAGATGACAGTAAAGTTCACTTTGATTTTGACTAGTAGGGCTAGGCAGGTAAATGAAAATTAATTGAAAACCGACATTCAGAATCTCTAATCAACATAATGCAATCATCATAGTAGTCGTGATGCTTTATATTTTACGAAGTCGTCCATTTTTTATTCTCCGCAGGCCGTCATGTCGTACACCTGCATTAGCTGCCGCGTGCAGTTTTCAGACGGCGAGGTCCAGCGTGCCCACTACAAGACGGACTGGCACCGCTACAACCTAAAGCGCAAGGTTGCCGAAATGCCGCCCGTCACTGCACAGAACTTCCAGGAGCGTGTTTTGGCACAGCGGGCAGCCTCTGCGGCAGCCGAGGAATCGTCATCATCGGGTCACAACCGGCACTTTTGCAGTACCTGCAGCAAGAGCTTCAGCAGTGCCAACGCCCTGACGGACCACCTGCGCTCCCGCCGCCACCTGCAGGCCGAAAAGCGGGCAGAGAGCGACGCCCAACTCGCCCTGCAGCGCCTCAACCGCAAGAACCTGGAGAAGGGCACCGAGCCGGACAAGGACCAGCAGAACCGTGCAGTGCAGGAGGCCATGAGGGGGCGCCGCAGACACACCCACCCAGACACAGACGCGCCCGCTCAGAAGGGGCCGGACCGGGAGCAGGAGGAGCGTCCTGAAAAGCCACCCAGGTTGCAGTGGTTTGAACAGCAGGCCAAGAAGATCAAGGCCGAGGAGGAGGAAGACGGTGAAGAGGAGGAGGATGGTAAGTTTTCATCACAAATAATTGCACAATTACAAAGTATATACATAATGCAAGTGCATTAGAACACAGCTGTTTACATGTGTCTGGTTTCAGAAGAGTGGGAGGACATGGACGATGATGATGATGATGATGAAGAAGAGATGGATTCTGATGAAGAGCAAAAAGAGGAGGGGGATGAGTCCAGTTCAAGCAGACTCGTTCCGAGTTCCGGTTCCATCCCAGTCACCGACTGCTTGTTCTGCTCCCATCATTCTCGTAGTCTGAACAGAAACGTGGCTCACATGACCAGAACTCACAGCTTCTTCCTGCCGGACATCGAGTACCTGGTGGACCTGAGGGGCCTCGTCGCTTACCTCGGTGAGTGCAGTGTGGGAATGTGTATTAGTGCTGTTCGATATGACAAAAGACATCAGATGGCGAAATTTAAACCCCTGTCATATTATACTATTTTATTTGGTGTTGCAAAATCCAGAGTTTACAACCATATTTGTTGATGGTTTGGATGAGGGTTTGTGGTAGTCACCACATCAATACGTGGACGTAGTTATATTTGTACTTAATTCTGAGCGTGCAGTGGAACTTTCACAAGCAAAATCTTGTGTCTGTGTGCCCTCAGCTCTGCCTACACGTGCACTCCAAACATTCCACGCCCTCACACTCAGATCTATGGAACGCCAAAAATGCCACAATTCACCTTAAAGACACCTTACTAGAGCAGCGTAAAAAGAGTTGCCTTTTACAGACATTTTACAGCGTAAAAGGCAATGTTTGAACACAAGTCAAGCACTGCAAAAAACAATGTTTTCAAAGGTCTAATAAATCGCCTTTATATCCGTTGCATAAAAATGTAGGCGAATTGTGGCACCTTTGGTGTTCCATATGAGCGTGTGGGGCGTAGAGTGTGTAGGCAGAGTTTTGCGTGCACAGAGATGAGGTTTTTGCTTGCGAAAGGTCCGCAAGTACAGAAAATTTACTATATTGTGATATATGTGGAGCTGAAACAAATATTTTCAAATAACCCGAATAATTCGATTACAAAAAATGGTCGAGGCAGTTTTTCTAGAATCAAAGCTTGCCTTAATTCATTTCATTTGCTAGAGCATGCACCGCTTGTGATTCACACGGACGCTTATTAGTGACGCATTATGATTTCAGAGGCATGATCAAGTAGGGGTGGGCGATATATCGAATATACTCGATGTATCTCGGCTTGTTCCACGTGCGATGTAGTAAATGACTATATCGTGATCATCGAGTATAAATCCTAACGTTATTGTTAAACAGACAGCATGTACTTGCTTTCGAGTTTTGCTTTGCTGCCACATCAAAGCAGACAGCTCGCTCCCCCGCCCATCCAGAAAACTCTCCTAGCGCATGCGCGTTTTGTACCGCTTTCGTGTTTCGCTTCTCTGCTCGCTCCCCCGCCTGCGGCGTCACATCAATGCCAAAACTAGAGCGCGCAAAATGGCTTGCCGCAAAAATTAGCTGGCGTAAATTTCAACGTCGC
>JAVGVS010000117.1:847912-1081045 GCA_032718565.1 Distichodus sexfasciatus
ACATTGGGGGCAACGTGAGCAGCAATGCGGGGGGGCTGCGACTGCTGCGCTACGGATCGCTGCGGGCAACGGTGCTCGGCCTGGAGGCGGTGTGCAAACCTGCAACCTCACAGCTACAAATCTCTCTAACACACAGGGCTAGGCGATGCCACCTCAAATCACTATCACGATTCAGTCAACATATTACCTGCCTCATGATTAATGAGCCACTATTTTGGTTTGGTTTAGGTTTTTCTTTGCTTGTTTTTTGCCCTCATAGTTCACTGCCATTGTGATATTATTTCCTCAAGAAACAGTGCATTTATTTGGGGTTAAATTAAAATAATTACTAGTTTATTAACATGAAAATAATAATAAACAAATTGGGGAATGTTATAATAATTATTAATAATTTATAAATTAGTATTTTAGATATCAGTATTATATAAATTATTGATAGTCATTACAGGCAAAATTACATTCTTTAACATTTTTTAAAGTTGGTTTTGATTAAGTTTTCTATTAATTTCCCAGCCTTACAAACACACTTCTTCCACAAGGGGGTGTCCATCCAGCTAGTTTAAAATATAGACCTCAAACATTTACATTTTTTGCTATTTTTAATTTTAAATTCATTTTTATTTATTATTATTATTGTGTAGATTAGCTCCAGAAACAACTTTCACTTCAGGATAGTTTGGGGTTAAGGAAGGCACTATGTAAATAAAATAAATTATTATTACATACTGCACCTTTAATACTCAATATTTTATAGTAAATATACCAACCCACTTTCTTTCCTCATGACTTGTGCAAACAGAAGTTATTTTGTGTTGTGTTTCCAGGTTTTGGCAGACGGTCGGGTGTTGAACTGCTTGTCTGCGCTGCGGAAAGACAACACGGGTTACGACATGAAGCAGCTGTTCATTGGCTCGGAGGGAACGCTGGGAATGGTCACGGCCGTCTCCATCCTGTGTCCGCGTAAACCGGCATCCGTCAACGTGGCTTTCTTAGGTGCCTCCCTCCTCTCACTTATGATTTCTGTTTAGTCCTTATACATTTTCTCCATTCATTCAACCAAATGATAACCATAGTGCTGGTTGATTAATTGAAAATTCATCAAAACCAACATTCAGAACTCCTCCAATCGATGTTAGTTTGCCCATGTCAGTTGTTTTGATTAGTTTTGGTAGACAGATGTTAACCCGCCTCTTCAACTTTAGATAATTTTGCATTCTCTGTCGCATGTTTGGCATAAAAACATCCATAGGCCGAGCAGAAACCTGGTCGTGAGCAGTACCGTCTGGGCAGTTAATCAAAAATAACCAACATTTATAACCTCTAATCTACATAATTTTGCCCATGACGATTATTTCCGTTGTTTTACAAATGCTTTTAATACCTTCCCCAGCGTGTGTTCATGTAGCATCTGCTTAAAAACATATTAGAGCGTGTGACTCCGTCCCGTCCAGTCTGCCACTATTATTATTTAAAATCACAAATACATGCACTCTTTCATTAGACAAACTGTAGTCCAGCTGCAATAGTTGAGTATATGTTCAATACACACCTTTTCGGGGAACTACATGGACAAACAACTAACAAAAAAGCAAAATAAATGTTAATTAATTGTAATCGAGCTAAAATGTTCACTTAATCATAATATTGATTTGAGGTGATATCGCCAAGCTCTAAGCAGCAGTTCCTCTTGCCTGTTGCAGGATGCTCCAGCTTCCAGAACCTGCTGGAGACGTTCCGTACGTGCCGGGGAATGCTGGGAGAAATCCTGTCCGCCTTCGAGTTCCTGGACGCTTCATGCATGAACCTCCTGGAGAAACACCTTAAACTAAAAAATCCCATCACAGGTAACAAATGTCATATCAAGCTCAATAAGTTACAGGACAGGATCATATACTTTCAAGACAAGACACGAGAGGACAACACAGGATAAGAGATGATGGGTCAGGACAAGGGGACAGAGCGAGACAGGAAGAGAAAGATCAAAACAGGATAGATGAGGACAATATAGGACGTAAGGAGACATGTTAAGATGAGACAGGACAGAACGAGACAAGACAAGGCAGGAAAAGACAGTCTGAGATAGGACAGGAGAGGACAACACAGAACAGGTCAAGATGAAACAAGACAAGGGCAGTACAAGAGAGGACAGGTCAAGATGAGATGGGACAGACCGAGGCAAGATAAGGCAAGAAAAGATAGGTCGAGACAAGACAGGTGAGGACAACGCAGAACAAGAGAGGACCGGTCAAGACGAGATGGGACAGAGGGAGACAAGACAAGGCAGGACAAGAGAGGACAGGTCAAGATGAGAGGGGACAAGACAAGGCAGGACAAGAGAGGACAGAAGAGGAAAGGTCACGATGAGACGGGACGGGATGAGACAAGACAAGGCAGGAAAAGACAGGTCGACACAGGACAAGACAATGCAGGACAGGAGAGAATGGAATAAGACTTGGACGAAACAAAACAAGACAGGACAGGTCAAGATCAGGCAATGCAGGAAGTGATGTGACAGGACAGGTCGAGACAGGACAGTCATTAATCCTCAAACAGAAATGAAGTTGTCCCTGCAGCCAGCTACTTTTAGAACAAATAAAATTTAATTATATAAATTTTTAATACTCTATTAGTACATGTAGTAATAATATATAAATATGAAAGGTCCAACAGAAATAACTCCAGCTTTTTGGATTAGAAACGGGAATAGTACTGCATTTTTCTCAGAGTGTCCCTTCTACATCGTGATGGAGACATCAGGTTCCAGCGCCACTCACGACGAGGAGAAACTCCACAACTTCCTCGATAAAGTCATGATGACGTCACTGGTCACCGATGGAACAGTTGCTACGGAAGAAACGAAAATCAAGGTAGCTCTTGGGGTTGTGTACCACGGCAGCAACAGGAGTCCAGCTGAGCTGCTGTTATTGATTCACTGCTAAGAGTTGATTATCATCACTGAACAAAACATTTGTCGACTCCAAAAAACTGACCGTTGGTGTAGTGGAGGATTGACACTAACAGGGACGTGTTCTGCTCTGTTCCAGGCTCTCTGGTCACTGAGGGAGAGAATCACAGAGGCCTTAAGACATGATGGCTTCACCTACAAGTACGATGTCTCCCTGCCTGTAGACAAGATCTACGATCTGGTGACCGACATGAGGGAGCGTCTGGGAGACCGGGCCAAGAACGTGGTGGGATACGGACATCTTGGTGAGAGGATTTTTATACCTTGTTTAACATGGAGGGTGGTTGCAGGGGACAGATTTAAGCTTGACAATTTTGGGATGGTGCTAACAGTGAGCTACAGCTAATGTTCTTCAGCAGCACTCTAGGCACTGTCGTGGTCTAGCGGTGGGATACTTACCTTTGTAGGTTCAAATTACAGCACCATCATACTGCCAGCAGTACTAGCAATGAGCAACTTGGGGTTTAAGTTTGTAGTTTTGGTGGTGGTCTAGTGATTTGGATACTTGTCTCTGGACAAAGAGGTCATGGGTTTGAATCGTACCTCCAGCATTACCACCACTGAGGTCCTGAGCAAGACCCTTAACCCCAAGTTGCTCCAGGGAAACTGTACCTGTAATTAGGAAATGGACTTTGGAGTCTGGCTCTATTGTTCCTCCACACTACTACCATTTAACCCTTAAAAATACTTTTAACTCCAAGTTGCTAAAAAACGGTAGAGCTGGACAATCAAAGTCCAATCACTACCTCCACTGAACCTATGAACCATACACCTTTAAGCTGCTCAATGGTGGTTGTGTTCAGGCTTTTAGTTAGTGGTGGTAGTGCCTGGAGTTTAAGGTCTTGGGAATAAGGAGTCCCAACAGTGGTAGTGCTTGAGGTTGCGGGATGGAGTCTAGCTCTATTATACCTTCATTACTACCACCATTGGGCAACTTGGGGTTAAAGGTCTTGTTTAAGATCTCAGTGGTCGTTGTGGTGGAGAATCAGAGTCCAATCACTACCTCCAATACTACCACCACTGAACCCTTGACCAAGACCTTTAACACCTTTAAGTTGGTCAATGGTGATTGTGCTCAGGGTTTCAATGGTTGAGCATCCTGGGGTTTAAGGTCTTGCAGCAGTTGTAGTTTTGAATGCTGTGGGTTGGAGTCTTATTTCTCCAGCACTACTACCACTGAACCCTTGAAAAAGACCTTTAACTCCAGGTTGCTCAACGGCAGTAGAGTGGACACTAACACCATTAGGCAACTTGGATTTATAGAGCTCAACAGTGGTAGTGCTGGAGGTAGGAATAAAATCCATCACTACCACCACTGAAACCTTGAGTAAGACCTTTAACCACTTTAAAGTGCCCAGTGTTGATTGTGTCCAGGGTTTCTGTGGTGGTACCCTTGGGACTGGGAAAGGGCAAGACTCCCCACTGAGCAACTTGGTGTTAGAGGTCTTGCTTATGTCTCAGTGGAGATAGTTCTGGAGATTGTTTTAGTGATGGTGGTCTAATGGTAAGGATGCTCACCTCTGGACAAAAGGGGTTGTGGGTTCAAGACTCATCTCTAGACCTAGATTGGCTTAGTTGTTGCTAAGAAAAAGTTACCTGATTGTTCGCTGTTGCTGTCTTACTTCTCTTTACTAAAATGTAACATTACTTAGCTAAATGTTAAGATGAACAAACAGTTTGGGGCCAAATTTGGTTTCTTATCTACACCAATGTGAGGTTTGGGAGTTTAACCAGTACAAATTTTATCAATCATCATTTTATCAACAATCTCTGAATGTTGTAACTCGTCTTCTCTCGCTCTGGCTCACAGGTGACGGCAACCTCCACCTTAACATCACATCGCCCTCTAAAGACACAGCGCTGCTGGCGGCCATTGAGCCGTTTGTGTACGAGTGGACGTGTCAACATCGAGGCAGCATCAGTGCTGAACACGGTCTGGGCCTAAAGAAGAGGAACTACATCCACTACAGCAAAACACCCGAAACGGTGGCCCTAATGTCCGACGTCAAGGCTCTGCTTGACCCCAAAGGCATCCTCAACCCCTACAAAACCCTCCCTGATAACGTCCACCCACAGCCTCGCTAAGATTTTAACCTAAACTGGGATTAAAAATTAGTCCACAAAATGTAAACAAATACTGAAAATTAAGTAGCAAACAATGAAGGAATCACTTTTGTTGTGACTTATATGTAAATGTTTTAGATTTCACTTACCAAAGTTCCTTTTAAGTTGACTTTCTCAAATTCTTCCTGTAATAAAGAGACTATTTTTGGTAAACATTGTGGGAGTTTCTGTTGAAAAAAAGTGCATACATCCAAATGAAAAATGACATGAAATAGCTAAACCTGTACAAATCCATAAAAATACAGAAATAAAATGGGGCCCAAAAGGTAACCCTGAGGAACAACGCTACAGAAATAACACTACAAGAGTTTTCAATATAATGTGCAAGAAAATCAGGGTTTTAACAGTAATTTTTTAAACCAAAAAATCACTTTTCTCATAGTGTTAAGCAGAATCCATTTTCAGAATAAAATAAACAACACAACAAAATCTAAGCAACGCTACATCTACATTTCACACAGGCCTACTTTAAATACATTACGTTCTCTTTTACACAGGTTATATCAACATCTGTAGTTTCTACCTCTTTCACACCTTCATTCATGGTAAACTCAGTTACACAGTTTGGGCTGTGCGATATGATGTTCATATACTGGCGGAGGAAATAAAAATGTCTATCATTTTATATTATGCTTACCCTGGTGATTTAAAGCAATATTTTGTCATCATTTCAACGTTTTGCAACTGTGCCAGAATTTTCTAATGGAAAAGATCTGATGGACGTTTCCACAATGACACCTACTGGTCACTTTGGCTACAGCAACGTCTTGTATCAACATTATGCAGGTCGGTCACCAATGTTTTGTTATGCCTCTCAAATGTTTAATTAGGAATGCATCAATAAAAAATGTTAATGTATATAAATACAGCACATTTTACAAACCAACAATTACAGGCACAACGTAAAGTATTAGTGACAGACATGAATAATTTAAGATCTAAGGGCTCAGAACCTTTTATATGAACATTTTTAGGTTTGATGTGGTAATTATGCATAAACTATTAAGTCATTGAACTACAGAAAATTACCTTAATCGCAAAACATATCGTAATCGAGGTATGAGACTCTGGTCATATCACACAAAAACTAATGCAAATGACATTCTACCTGCACAACAAACTGAACATTTTTGATTTTACCTGATAGAGCAGAAGGTCCGGACACTCCACTAGCGGATGTGGAGGTCAGGAACATTCACTGTAGTCAAAGACAAATTCTCCTCATAAGACAAGCCGACTTGGGTCTGCAAAGTGAAGAAGAAAAGCAGACGAAGGCCTAAACATAACTTGGAACATTAGTGTTCTGGCTAAAAAGAAATTAAGTTAAAATCTTAACACAACCAAAGTCAAAGCAATGTGGACAAGTCCAGGTCCACTACAGCAGCAACTGTTGCCAGGTAAGGTCCAGTGTAAAAACCTGACCATCACCTAAACCTGTCCCTCAACTAATGCTGACTGTAAACATGGCCATCATTGAATTCTGATCATCATACAACACTGACCCTAATCATAATCTAATCCTGATTTAAACATGGCCATCATTTAATCTTGATCATCATATAAACTTGACCCTAACTCTAAACTTGACCCTCATGTAATCCTGCTTTTAACCTTGATTATTATACAGCACCATCCCCAACCCTAAACCTCATTCTCATAATTCAATTCTGAATACTGTGCTCAGCAGTTGAGGCAAAACCAAATCTCAATCCAAAAATATGTTTCCTGATTGCTGTTTTAAGTTGCTATTTTATTTTCTACAGCTATTTTCTTTGTATGTTTAGACGTTAAGAGTGTTGCTGCAGAGTGTGCTGGTCATACTTTAGATTTACATTGGTCTGCCTCTTTAATTTTCTGGAATATTAATTGAGGTATTAACTGTAATTTTTTTGAGCACATCTACTTTTTGTGTTTTGTCGTATTTATTTAAATATGACTTTTGGGGCACGTTCTGAGAATCCAACTCAAACATGGAAGCACTTACTCCAAAAAATCCTGCTGTATTTCTTATTAAAGTCTCCTGATATTTGCACTTCTCCTGCTCAGCAATGGCATCGTCTCCTGAAAAACAAGTGGGAATTTAACTTTTTAGTTACATCTCTAACATAATAATACTATATAATGTTATATAAAATGTTGTATCCTTCCAGGCTTCTAGACACCACTTGAAATCTCAAATGGAGGCCCTTATTAACCAAAACTCACAATCCCACAATTTGACCTTAGCCTAAATCTGTCGAACTATTATTTAATGCTGATGCTACTGGTCATCAGTTAACCCTAATTCTAAACCAAATCAAAGATAATCCTAACCACTATCAAATTTTGATCCTAAGCCTAGACCAGTGTTTCCCAATCCCAGTCCTCGTGGAGCACCGCTCTGCACAGATTCGAGTTTCCTGACCCACAGCACAGCTGATGCTACTGATTAGCTAATCAGCAATGTTGGATCGGAGTGCGGAGGTGCAGGAAATACTGAATCTGTGCAGAGCCGTGTTCCACGAGGACTGGGATTGGGAAACGCTGACCTAGACCATCATCTAATCCTGATCCTCATCTAAACCTTGACTATCATCTAAACCTGACCTTCATCTAAACCTGACCATCATGTAATCCTGAACCTAAACACTGACTATCATCCAATCTTGACTCTAAACCCTGACCATAAACTAATCCTGACAATCATCTAAACCTTGACTATCATATAAACCTGACAATCATCTAGTCCAGAAACTAAACCTTGACCATAATCTAATCCTGACACTCATCTAAACCTTGACCATCATGTATACCTGACCATCATCTAGTCCTGAAACTAAACCTTGACCATAATGTAATCCTGACATTCATCTAAACCTTGACAATCATATAAGCCTGACCATTATCTAGTCCTGAAACTAAACCTTAACCATCATCTAAACTTGACACTAAACCTGAACATAATCAAATCCTGACCATCATCTAAACCTGGGCATTATCTAATCCTGTCTATTATGTAATCCTGAACCTAAACACTGACTATTATCCAATCTTGACCCTAAACCTTACAATTATCCAAAGGAGTTCATCATCTAAGACTGGTCATCAACTAATCCACACCCAAAACCTGCTAATTCCCAAACTTGACCATCATCTTGATCATTATCTAATTCTGACCGTAAACTTTGCCATCATCTAATCCTGTTCCTAAACATGACTATGATATAATCCAGATCATCTAACCTTAAGCCTAAACTTGACCATCATCTGATCTTGATCCTAAGCCAGATCATCATCTAATCTTGATTTTAAACCTGACCATCATCTAATCTTGATCCTAAACTTGACCATCATGTGTTGCTGATCATTTAATTCTGACCCCAAATTTGACCATCTTCTAATCCTGATCCTAAACTTGTTCATAATCTAATTCTGCTCGTCATCTAATCGTGACCTTCATCTAATCTTGATCATAAACCTTGATCATTATCTAATCCTGACCATAGACCTGACCATCATCTAATCCTGACCCTAAACTCTGACCATCTTAACCTAAGCATTATCTAATCCTGATCATCATCTAAACCATGGGTGGGCAATTAATTTTCCCAAGGGGCCACATGACAAATTTGAATTGACATGGAGGGCTGAACCAATAGACTGTAATCAACTCTGCTCAACTGAACTTCATTTAAAAGACAGACAAATGTCTAGTTTTGATTAGCTCCTACTGTTAATACTAGATGTTACGGTTAAGCTATAAATGTGTGGAGCAGTGAATATTATATCTTTATGTAATTTTATTTTTGACAATACATTCTTTTAACAACAAAAGCAATATTGAAATTTTTTGTATTGAAGTTTTTTGTATTTTTTCACCTTCAAAATAAAAGCAATGCAGCTGAATGGTGTGCATAAAATACACTACTTCTGTTTGATTTTTATGTTTAATTTGTTATTTCATACTGTCCTCTGGCGGCCCGGTCAGGGACAGACAAAGGGCCGGACGTGGCCTGCGGGCCGGGCAATGCCCTCGTCTGAGGATTTAGATTCTAAATCTAACTATCTTCACTGTCTTCACATTAAAACTGAACATCAGTAAATCCTGTTCACCTATTCACAATTCCAAACCAAATCTAAGCCTGACAAACACTTAAACCTAAATTCTATCTTAAAACCAGCACTAAAATATATCAGCAAAGGCAAAGACTCCCAATTTCAGCTACACACACACACACACACACACACACACACACACACACACACACACACACTTGGCGTGACAACAGTTACATTACTCAAATTAAACATTGGGACGCAGCCGTAGACAGATATTACAGTGGTTTAGAAGAAACAAAAGCGACGTTTCGCCTCACCATCGATAGCGAAACCCAGCTGAAGTTGTAAGATGTTGAAAAGGTGAAACCTTCGCCGCCAAACCTCAACAGAGACCCCATTGCCTCCATGCCTTTAGAGTGCTGAGCAGACGTTTGGGTCAGTTGTGGGTAATGTAGTTCGCATGCAAACTCCCGTCAGAAACAAAAAGGCTTGCAGCGGTGTAACAAAATAGGTTTTTTTTTTTAGTTTTACTAATTATTTACCCTTCATTACTGTGTTCGGAACAATTTCTGTGTAAAAAGTTAAACACAATCCCAGAAATAATGTTATGTTTTCTTAAACAAGCAGCAACCTGCATGAGCCATGATATCCCACAACTTCAAGTTCCATGTCCAAAATCTTTGGTCTATTCCTCTATAAAACTTTCCACAGCAAATAAATACTGACAATAACTACTGTAAATCCACATTCGATGACTGTACTCAGCCGTGAGGAGTAGGACAGTAATTAAAAAAAAATCATTTACCCTTCATAACTGTATTCGGAACAAATTCCATGTAAAAAGCTGAACAAAATATCCAAAATAATGTCTTAAACAATTAGCAACCTGCCTACTGCAGTGAGCCATGATTCCAAAACATTTCAAACTCCAAATGTTTTGTCTATTCCTCTATAAAAGTTTAGTTTTAGCACAATATATCTTAAAATAACTACTGATAATACACAAGTATTCTTTAAATCTACTTTCCATGACCTTATTCTGCCATTTGACAGTCTCCTTTGACTGAGGAGCAGGACAGTAAATCACAATACAGTACTATAGAAATTCAATGAACAATGATTCAATGTCTGCTGATATCACAAAGTCTACTAAAATACTGCTTTCACAATTCAACTCAGGAGTCTCAAGAAATGAGACAAATTAACACAATTACCTCCCCAAATCACAAAAAAGCAATTAAGACATAATTTTTGACATTTTTATTCCTGAGCTCTTCTCATTTAATAAAATCTTTTTAAAGAAAAAATGACCTCATGTTCAGCATGATGTGGCATTACAATATGTGTGATATTTGATTGATGTTTCCATTCTGGATTGATGCTATGAACTCGATCATTCAGTTGGTGTATTAATGTAGACTGATGTATCGTTATACCCTGATGGAAAACAATATCTCAACTGGTTCTGAGTCTGACTAAGATTTAAGTTTGTGCAAATTATAACAGCATTGGAGAACCAGATTCTTTGCAGCTGAGATGCGTTGTGACAAAAACCTGGGAATAAATGAATCAAAAATGTTAATTGCCATCAGCCTGCTTTATATTTGTACTAAACAAATTAAGCACCTGCGATGAGCCCAGTTGTGCTGCTATTATTTAGGGTTTGAGCTCATTCTCAACACAGCAGTGACATTGAGATGGTAGTGTGTGTTATGCTGCTGCAACTGTGTAAGACAAAGGAGCATTGGGGAACAATTTTAGACACATCTACAAGTGTTATCAAGACCAGAAATATCCAGACAAGAAGGTTTTGGCAGTCAGAAACTGTTCGTTGTTCATACTTAACATAGTAGAATGTAAAATGTGAGTGAAATGAGAGTCCTGTATGTGCTACTGTGATTGTGTCTTACTATAAAACATCAGTGGACATGGCTGAGGGTATTTTTATGTGCATGTATTTCTGTTATTTTAAATTGTAAAAGACAAATATGTTTCAGTGCATTTATGAGCGTGGTAAAAAAAGACATTTCATGATAAAAATCCCAAAATTTGCCTTAGGTGCAATGATGGCAATTAGATGTTCAGCTATTTAAAGGTAACATTATATACGATTCTGTGTTTGAGAAGGGGTACAAGGGGTAAATTATGTATTTGTGCAATTTTATGTGTACATCTTTTTCACTTCTACCAGACAAATCTTTATATTATAATAAAAAATATATTCATGGAAACACATTGTTAGACTATCAATTTTCTGTCCTTGATAAACTGAAAGAGTCAGTTTGTGTTTCTGCCATTTTATTTCTAGCTATGTTCATGTCTACAAAATTGTTCTTCACATCATATTAGAACACACAACACCAATGTGAATATATTCATTGAAACACATCCCTTACAAAAATGTTATTCTAACATTCTAACATACAGTTGCTGGTAATCTTTGGCAATGTTGCCACAAATTTGCAGCAAGGTCATATTTTCACATGCAAATTAGGTTTGTGGTAGACTTGTGGTGGCCTTCTAGGAAACTTTGTGGAAATCTTATGCACCTGGCAAAAGTTAACTTTAACTTTGCCATTACTGGCAAAAACATTTGCGACTAGTGGAAATTTGCCAATGTTGCCAGAACATTGCTGCAATTTTCCACTAGTGCCTTGTGGCAACATCTTCTGGCAGACTCCACTATTTGCCAAAAATTAACTACAAGTTTGCTGCAAACATTCCACAAACATTTTGTTTTTGTAAGGGATTATTAGAGTTTCAATCTTCTGTCTCTGAAAATATTGTGCATTCAGTTTCTACATATATTCACTTCCACAAAACCTCTTTCCTCTCTTAATTACCCATTTACTATGAAGGAAATGCAACATGGGAGATTAAAAATCCATCTTGGTATAAAAGATTAGGTTTAATCCTTGATCAAAAATATAAAAATGTGATGACTATTAGATATTTATGTAGCTGTTTAAAGTGAAACATTACATCAAATTCTCTTCCTCATGTATAAAGAGTAAATCATGTATTTGTACAACTTTTTTTCATATATTCATGTCTACAAAAGAGGACACATTAGGACAAATATATTTATTGGAACACATTATTAGACACCCAACTGTATAGTTAGTTAGTATTATCAGTATTGTGTTTGTTGCACTATGTTAAAATGTTGCAGTGTTTCACCAGTTTTTTTGTCTGCAAAGAAGGTATTTGAGTAAGAATTTCATTGTACACTGTACAAATGACAATAAAACTTTAAATCCTTTGAATGAATTTTTGGTCTCTTGTAAATTTAGTGACAATTTATATTTTTGTGCAATTTTTTATAAAATTTATATAGTAAACACACTCAGCACAACAAGAAATAATGTTTTATTTGATACACACTGTTGGAACCCAAATTGTCTGTCTCCAAAAAATAGAAAGGGACAGTTTATATATTTATGTTTATATTTTTATTTATATTTTCACATCTCCATGACAGTTCTTCACAATATAGTAAAACACAAAATACAATGGGCAAAAATATTTATTGAAACACACTGTTAGTGTCCTAATTTTTAATCTCTGATAAATGTACGTAATTTTATTTCTACATATATTCCCTTCCACAAAACAATCTCCTGTGTCCCTCTTAATAACCCATTTACTATGGAGCAAAGGGAACATGGGAGCTTGGAAATCAATCTGGGGTCGAGCTTCACCTTTGAGTTTCGCAGTAACCCACCTGCAAGTACAAAAGAATCCCTCTCTCCCCTTCTATCAGCAATCTCAATCCCACTCGGCTCACTCCGGACCTGGGACTTTAATCCCCGGCAGCTCGGGTGAGTGTCTACAAAAAGCCATTGTGCCCTCTTTAATTAGAATTTGGGCTACGGTGTGCAACGGCGCAAGAAAGTCGCATGCCATCGAGTCTCTGCAGGCCTAAAACGAAATCCTAGACCACTAAGTGGAAAAGAAGCAGGGTAAGAGACCGACAGGGAGGTCGGCAGAGATGGAAAATGGAAAAATCGGCCTCTTATCTGCCCCCACCTTGTTACCTTTCCAGGGTTCAGAGAGCAACATGAGATCTTTTTATTATTTTTTTTCTGTGTTACTTCTCGTAATGCCCCTGCGACTGCGAGAGCATTTTGGAAGATGCTACTGGAAGGCAACATGGACCGCAGCTTTGGGTACTTGGTTCTGGTTTTCGTTCAGCTTGCGACGGTCAGTGGAGCTGTCCTAAATGGTGTCGGTGAGTGTTTGATATTTAAATAATTGATTAAAAATAGGCTTGCACCAAAAGAGATCAATTTATGGTATAGATTTTCATTCATATCACTGGGCCTCTTTCAACAACTGTTTTTAAAAAGAAATGTGTTGGTAAACCCACTTACAAAGTTTTCACCAAGATTATGACATTCACAAATGTTATTATTGAGATGTTTATAACATTTTATAACATTTGGGGGAAAAATTAAGCTTATTGAGTTTTCTTCAATCCTACATTTGGCTAAAATATTACAATATTATACTATTTCTTATACTATAAATGTTTTAACTTTCTTAAGAACAAATGAAAGAAAGAAATTAAAAATATTGGTGAATGAGCTCCATTATTTCTAGGTTGAGAAGTAGTTTTGCTATTGTGGGATTAACAGTAATTTCTAACTGTAACCCAACAAGGATGAGCTGCAAGGCTTGGGTTCCTAATAAAGTGGCCAGTGAGAGGACAAGTAGCTCAAATGAGCATCTTAAATTTTTTTTATCAGTTTGATGAAAATAGTAGTCTAATTTTTCAAGAACCTATAAACTAAGTAACGTCACTTCAAAAAATTACAATCAGATTTAATTCTAGAAAGAGGTCAAGTTTGGTATCTGATTTGTTATGAAAATAAAATTATTCTGACCTTGTAGCTGCCAGAGGAAAATCTTTGAGCATTTGATATTGCAAACCTGAAGGACAGATGAAAATTACATCTAGAAGTTGGAAATGCGGTTTTCACATGTAAATCAGGTTGTACCTGTTTCAGTAGATAGGTTTTAGCCTAGAACCAAAACTTCATAAAGCAAGAGAATTATTTTTAGCTGTCAATAAACAGATGTATAGGATTACAAAACACATTTCCAAAATTTAAAAAATAACTTGCTTTAGATTGTAAACATCAAATGATTACAAATTCTGGTCTGCTTGGAGAATAAATGTATTCTATTAGATTTAGAATATAAAATTTTGAGATTTTATGATTTTTTAAAAATATAGTTAGCTTGAGGATTCTCATGATAATAAACTGTAGAATAGTGCTGTAGGCTGTAGAAATGATAACATTTACAAACAACAAAAACATATACATAAAAATACTAAAAACTAGCTAAATATTTTGCAGTTGGGCAGTGACAAGCCTGTAATAAATCTAAAAAATGTTTGTATCATGATGCACATGCTGCTATGTCCTGTATTAGATATAGTGTTTATTTTTTAATATATTGTCCGTATATTCAAATTAAACTGCTGCAGATCTTATTCACATTTAATGCACGTTAAAGTTCTTTTCAGTATTATAATTGTAGTTTTTATCGACCTGACTGCTGTTGCAATATAGGTAAAGTTCGTCTCTCTGTATACTTGTATAAAACTAAGATGACTGTGACTTAACTTTTAGATATCTGTGACCTACAGTTTGTTGTAAATGAGTTGTTTTATGTCTCCATACAGTAACTTGGTGTGCGGTGTCCAGTGCGGAGGAACAAAAGTGTTTGGACTTGGCAGGGAACATGACGGCACATGGAATACGTGGGACCCTTCAGTGTGTTCGGGGTCAAAATCCCACCGACTGCATGCAGAAAATAAAGGTGGTGCTTCATTTAGAGTTCAGCTTACTCACATACAGATTTTTAAAAATCAGGGCTGAAAATTTGATATCACTAAAAAATTTTCTGAAGAAATTTATCTGTAAAACAGACTTCGGCACTACCGACTACCAGCAGCCTATATTTTTTTTAGCCATTTACTGTATTATTAAAGCAAACACACATCAAATACATGTATTTGATTTACAATATACAGTATGTCATTTTAAAGCATATTTTTTGTATTTTTACACTACTGTGCTATGTTGCCTACTACAAATATTCCTGTCTGTAAAAAAATCTGTATTTTTTGTATTTTGGTCTTTTTCAGAAGCAATGCTTTAAATTTTTGTCGTACTTCATTGGAGAATATATACACTACCAGTCAAAAGTTTGGACACACCTTCCCATTCAATGTTTTTTATTTATTTTCATTACTATTTACATTGTAGATTCTCACTAAAGGCATCAAAACTATGAATGAACTGTGTAAGGGCTATTTGACCGAATATATATTGAGAAGGCGCCAGATGGCCTGGCTCACAGTCACCTAACCTTAAAACCCAGTCGAGATGGTTTGGGATGATGGACCCAGAGTGAAGGCAAGGGCCAACAAGTGTCACCATCTTCGAACTCTCAAGACTGTTGAAATACCACTGCTGAAGCCCAAGAATGAGAGTAAAGCAGTGACTGTGCCAAAGAGTGGTTGGCTTTTCAAATAAGATATAAAACGGTTTTGTAAGAATGACTTTTTTGTTTACTATAATTCCATATGTGTTCAACCATAGTGCTCTCATGTGCTTGATTTATATAAAGTACAAGACACTGAATAAAAGTCCAAACTTTTGGATCAGTGTAGATTTACAAAAAGTCTGCTGTTGATTTGCAACCTTTCTCTAATAAATTAGGTATTTTCAGCAAGAAATGATGTTAAAAGTAAAATACTATAAAAAAGCATGACATAATTATAGTCAATATTGGAAAGAATTGTATCATAGAAATAATTTGTTGATTCTCACTAATGTAAAAAGGTCATTATGAAAATACACTTTCTAGTTAATACTACATAAATACAGAAAGAATGTTGCTTTTTCTCTACTGCAAAATAAATAAAGTAATACAGTACATTTGTAGTACATTTACAGACATTTTTAACAGTGCATCTCTCTGAGGTAAAAAGAATTGCCCATTTTGCCTCTTTTGTTAACCATCACACGTGCATCCATGTATCCTGATGAAAATTGGCATGTTTTATAAAAGGTAATAGATGTAGTGGTGAGAAAGTCTCACAACGGAGTGTGTAAGTTCAGGATACAAAATTCTGTAATCATAACACAAGGATACTCTATATTAGTATATAATTCTAAATGTAAAATATATAAAAAATATATACACAAAAACAGATTAAGATGTAAACACTTATTTATATATATATATATATATATATATATATAGATACGTCAAAGTTTAGAATATCTTTCATTCATGTTTTGGCCTTATTAGGTCATGACTATTTACATTGTAGATTCTCACTGAAGGCACTTATGAATGTGAACATCATATGGAATTAGAAAATAAAAGTGTGAAATAAACCCAAAATATCAAAGTTTTATATCTTATATTCTTGAAAATAGCTACCTCAAGCTTTTGGATCATCAAGCTATTGACTCCCTGGCATTCTCATGAGTTTATGAGGGGAAACACTGAAATGGTTTCAACAGCCTTGAAGCGAGTTCTTAAGAGATGGTGAGCACTTTGCCAGTTTTTTATTTTACCTATGTTCGTTCATCCCCAAACCATAATGAAGAAGATCGTAGGTCAAGCCATCTGGCAAGCACTCCATCACTTCTTTCGTCATATAGCTCCTACACAGTCTATTCATAGTTTTGATGCCTTTAGTAGAACTCACAATGTAAATAGAATTAAAAATAAACAAAAAACATTAACCATGCACTAAACTTTTGACCAGTATAGAAAATTAAAAAGAGATTTAAATAAACAATGAATAATAATAATACTCAATAATAATAATAATAATAATAATAATAATAATAATAATAATAATAATAATAATTCCTATTATTATTATTCATTCTTTTTTAGCTAACATACTTGAAATTTGATATCTGATTAGCATTAAACGTTAATACTCTAATTCACATGATTATTTCTGATTTCCAGACGGTGTGAACTACTACGTGGTGGCATTGGCACGGCGCTCGTCGGGTGACCTGTCGCTGTTGGAGATGCACGAGCGCAGTTCGTGCCACCCAGGCATCCGGACCACCGTGGGCTGGACCGTGCCGATCGGGTTCCTGGTCAACACGTCCCAGATCAGCGTCGACCAGCAGTGCAACTTCCCTCATGGTGAGAGATATCCCCATCACCACAACGACCACCATGAGGAGCTAATGAATTTTATTACAATCATTTCCTCTGTGCATCATTCATTCATTAGCTTTTGGATTAAAATCAAAACCCAACAAACAATACTGAAAAGTTTTGGGTTGTCACTGAGAACAAGTGGTTAACCCAAAAAGTCGAAATATATACAACCCCAATTCCAAAAAAGTTGGGACGTTGTACGTATTGTAAATAACAACAGAATGTGGAAATCTCATAAACCCATGTTTTATTCATAACAGAACACAGAAAACATATCAAATGTTGAAACCAAGAAAATGTTTAATTTTAGGGAACAATTATGTCATGACAGCAACGCATCTCAAAAAAGTTGGGACAAGGCCATGTTTACTACTGTATCGCATCCCCTTCTAATCCCCTTCTAACAACAGTCTGTAAATGTCTGGGGACTGAGGAGATCAGTTGCTCAAGTTTTGGGAGAGGAACATTTTCCCATTCTTATCTGATACAGGATTGTAGTTGCTCAAGTGTGCTAGGTCTTCTGTGTTGTATTTTTCACTTTATGGTGCGCCAGATTTTCTCAATGGGTGAAAGATCGGGACTGCTGGCACTTCTACAAAGCCATGATGTTGTAACTGATGCAATGTGGTTTGACATTGTCATGTTGGAAAAAGCAAGGTCTTCACTGAAAGAGACGTTGTCTGGATTGGACATATGATGCTCTAGAATCTGGATATACCTTTCAGCATTGATGGTGCTTTTCCAGATATGCAAGCTGCCCATGCCATATGCATTAATGTACCCCCATACCATCAGAGATGCTTTTGTATTGATAGCTGATAACACGCTGGGTGGTCCTTCTCATCTTTAGTCCGGATGACACTGTGACCCTAGTTTCCGAAAAGAATTTAAAATTTAGATTTGTCTGACCACAGAACAACTTTCCACCTAGCCACAGTCCATTTTAAATGAGCTTTTGCCCAGAGAAGACGTTGGCGCTTCTGAATCATGTTCAAATACGGCTTCGTCTTTGAATGATTTTTAAGTGGCATCTGCAGATAGCACGGTGAATTGTGTTCACTGGCAATGTTTTCTGGAAATATTCCTGAGCCCATTTAGTGATAAAGAATCATGCCTGTATGTGATGCAGTGCCGCCTAAGGGCTCGAAGATCACAGGCATCCAGTATAGTTTTTCGGCTTTGTCCCTTATGCACAGAGACTTCTCCAGATTCTCGGAATCTTTTGATTATGTTATGAACTGTAGATGATGATATATTGAACCTCTTTGCAATTTGATGCTGAGGAACATTTTTCTGAAATTCCTCCACTATTTGTAGACGCAGTATTTGCGGAAATTGGTGTTCCTCTGCCCATCGTTACTTCTGAGAGACACTGCAACTCTAAGATGCTCGTTTTATACCGAATCATGTTACTGACCTGTACCAATTTTCCTAATTAGTTGGTCCTCCAGCTGTTGCTTTTTGTACCCCTAACTCTTCCAGCCTCTTATTGCCCTGTCCCAACTTTTTTGAGACGTGTTGCTGTCATTTTTTCATGAAATTGCAAAATGTCTCAGTTTCAACATTTGATATGTTTTCTGTGTTCTGTTATGAATAAAATATGAGTTTATGAGATTTCCATATCATTGCATTCTGTATTTATTTACAATTAGCACAATGTCCCAACTTTGGAACTGGGGTTGTACACTGGTTCTCTTCTTACCTAGGACCAAAACAAAAAAATACAAAACACAATAAATGTCATTATTAAAGATGGCACCGATCCAATACGTGGATGGCACATCGGTCCAATAACAATTCAAATAGCTTAAGCAGAACAGAATAAACTCAGTCATAAATTCAGACATTTTTAAAGCAGTATTTTCCATTTTCTGATTAAAAAAGACTCAGAGACTGAATCGAACTTTATCGTATCAGCATATATCCAAATTTATAATATCTGTATCGTATTGGACATAAAAAGTGGTATTGTGCTGTGTTTTATCATTATTAAGGTTTTATGAACAAATTTCTTCTTAAGAATGGATGTTGAATAGTTCTAAAACTGTAATTAGAATTGTAAGAGTACGGACAAAATGAAAAAGATTTGAATAGTTAAAAAAAATCAGTTAAATTCAAAAGTATGTCTAAACTAAAAATATAGTCTAAAGTTGAGGTAGAAACAACATTGCATAATTTTATATGAGGTATTCAGTGTGTTTTTTTGGGTTGTTGCGATATACAGATTCAATTTCGCCTTTTTCTTGTTCACAGCTGTCGGTGATTTTTTCGGCTACAGCTGCGTCCCCGGGGCCAAAGACCCGGAACACGACCCGAAAGGCAACAACCCACGGAACCTGTGTGAGGCCTGCATTGGTGACGAAAACGACCGTCACATCTGTGCTAACAATCCCCGTGAGAGGCATTACGGAGAGGCTGGAGCTCTCAGGTACAGTTTATATACAGGTTATTTACATTTATATCATTTAGCAGGTGCTCAGATCCAGAGCGACTTTAGTTTCGTAATTATTAGGTTAGGTTAGTTTCCTAATTATTACAGTTTCCCTGAAGCAACTTGGGGTTAAGGGTCTTGCTCAGGGGACAAGTGGTGGTAGTAAATCAAAAGCTTTGATAGTTAGGTCCCCATTGCGATGGTGTAGAAACATTTTCCAGTTTCCTTATAAAAATTAGTTTTTATTAGATAAACCTGAACTTTTATTTAGGTCCCCATAAGGAAGGTTGGTGTAGAAACAAATGGCGGGCGCCACTTGGATAAAACAAGTTTTTAGCTAACAGATATTTCAGCTTTTATTTAGGTCTCCATAACAATGGTGTAGAAAGATTTGTCAGGTCCCACTAGTTTTTATTACATGGAATGCTGCTTTTAGGACCCCCCTTTAATTATGAGAAACACAGCTTTTATATTTAGGTCCAGAGATAGACTGTAAAGAAGTACATTTACTTGAGAAGTGTACTTACGTAAGTACAGTTTTTGAGGATCTGTACTCCTCATGAGTAGTATTTTTATTGAATATTTTTATTGGAAAACTTATGACTTTAACTTCACAACATTTGCATGACAAATACCATACTTTTCACTTTTCTATCAAGTTTCTTGTTACTCATTACTTTCATTTATCCACAGACTAAGTGGATGTTATTCCCCCTTTTCTAAAATGTGATTGGTTGTTTGGCAGGTGACAGTCTATCAGTAATCAGTAGGGTTCCGTCACGCCTGTAGACTGTAACTATAAAACCAAGTTCAAACAGTTCTGCCCGTTTCTGTCTTGATTAAAACATTGTTGCTGTTGGAAAGTCATGAAGCTAGAAGTGTGGAGTTGGATTTTAAGCAGATTGGATTGATGATTTTATGTTCTGAGCAGGCTGCATTTACTACTACTGTAAGTGTTGTGGCAATAATGCAACCATGCGGTGATGTACTTTTAATACTTAAGTATTTATTAAAGTACTTCAATTTGACTATCACTTTCACTTGTACTGGAATCGCATTTGACTAGTGGTATCTTCACCTTCACTTAAGTAATGATGTTAGCTACTTTGCCACCCCTGCTTATTTCCCCACTACAAAGGTGCAGAAACAAATGCCGAGCCCCATTTTAGTAAAACTAGTTTTTATTACATCAGTTGTAGCTTTTATATTTAGGTTTCCATTACGATGGTGTAGAAAATTTTGCCAGGTCCCACTTTGATAAAACAAATTTTTAAAACATGAAATGTGGCTTTATATTGAGGTCCCAATTATGATGGTGTAGAAACATTTGGTGGGTCCCACTTTAGTAAAACTAGTTTATAAAACACAAAATGCAGAAACAGTGGAACATTCATTCATTCAGCCATTCATTATCCAAACCCCTTAACCCGAAATAGGTTTCGCGGGGGACCGGAGCCTTTGCCGGGACCTTAAGGCGGGGAACAACCCTGGGCAGGCGCCAACACACCACAGGGCACACACACTCACACAGTCACACTCTCATTCACACCTTAAGGAGCCAATTTAGAGTCGCCAGTTAACCAATATTGCATGCCTTTGGACCGTGGGAGGAAACCGGAGCACCTGAAGCAAACCCATGAAAACACGGGGAGAGCATGCAAACTCCTCACAGAAAGGTTCCATGGCAGACCCGGAGCTCGAACCCAGGAGCTTCTTGCTGCGAGGTGGCAGTGCTAACCACTGTGCCGCCCTTTTAGTGAAAGTTTTTATAAAAGAAACAGCTTTTATTTATTACTTTGTCCCTGTCTTTTTGCAGATGTGTAGCAGAGAATCTTGGAGACGTGGCTTTCGTGAAACATACCACCGTCTTTGACAACATGAACGGTATACCAGTATTTGTCAGACCCTCCAGGATTTCACGATGTTGCGATCACAACTATTAATGCAAATTTAGCCAATCCCCGCAAATCTATTTGCAATTTTGACCAATTACCACAACTTTTCCACTACTTTTGACTAATCATTGTCGTTTCCTGCAAAGTGTTGAACCATACGTCAGCAAACTCACTTCCTTGTTACGTTACAAGACGCAGTAAACGTGTGTGATAAAAACCCCTCACATGTACCTTCAAAAATGACTAAATGATTGTTTAATAAAAAATAATAGTGGTTTTGTTTTCCTTTCATTTTAATTCATTGTTTAAGAATCATTATAAAGGGGAACAACATTTTTCCACAACTTTGACTTGCTCCTGCAACTTTATTGTAACAAAACGCCTAAAAACACTGCAACTTTCATTGCAATTTTTTTAGAAAAGCTGCCACAAAATCAGACATTTTAGGCCACAACGATCTCAAAAAAGGTCCACAAAATTCTGGAGAATATATTTATAAATGTAAATCTCTTCTTGTAGAATGCCGTGTACTTATGTTTTGACATCTTTCTGATTGTGTTGGTGTACGATTTTGACATTTTGTGCTCTAAACTCCAGGTAAGAACCAGGAATCGTGGGCTCTAGATCTGGAACTTGAGGACCTAAAACTGCTGTGTCCTGACGGAGGTGAGGCTTTACCCCACCAGCACCAGAACTGTCACCTGGCCGTGGTGCCCGCTAACGCTGTGGTAGTGCGCCTCGAGGACAAATGTCGCGTTTACAAGTTCCTGGAACGTGTTCAGGTGAGTGTAGGTTTGGGCAAAAATCCACCTTCATTAGTAGCAAATAAGCAGATAGTTAGTGTTATTCACTTCACCTGTTAGTGGCCACAGGTTCTCAGGCATCCAAGATCTTGAGAGCTTGACTCAAAGGCAACCAGACTTCTTTTGCAAGTACTTGAATATGTTTCACCTCTCATCCAAAAGGAGTGGGAGTTCCAGGTATTTTCCAGGTACAGTATATCCTAGTGAGGTTGTCGCCTTGAAAGCGGTCATTGACTCACCCTGCTGTCCAATGGATCACAACCATCCACAAATGGTTCACACCTGCGCTCAGGTGAAGGCAACAACTCACACCTTGACCCCCACCTTGCGACCCTAATGATCCCTTTTAAGTTCACCACCACGAAATGTGACCTCATTGGGCAGCTGACCTGCAGCACCCAGGGAGCAGTGCTTGCAAGTTACCTTGCTCATGAGTACCTCAGTGGCACCTTTATCAGTCCAGGACTTGAACCAGTGACCTTCTGATGATGGGGCCAACTCTCTAAACATCACACTGTTGGATGGCAGGTCACGAACCAACAGGAAGTCCCATCTGAGTGTTAGAGCTGAACAAAACTTTCAAATGAGAGGTGAAACGTCTTCTAGAACTTCAAAAAGTCTAGTTGCCTTCCACTGAGGCCCTCAAGTTTACCTCAGGATGTCCTGAATGACTGAGAACTTACACAGACATCTGTTGACACCTGGGTCAAAATTAAGCCAAAAAAGCCAAGAGGCTGAAGAAGATGGAAGACTTAACGTTGAACCTAACATTTACCAGCGAGCCTAATCACCCACTGGACGGCAGTTCACATTAACAACCACCTTCTAGATGACAATGCCACTAGACCAGAGGTGGGCAATTCCAGTCCTTGAGGGCTGGAGTCCTGCAGGTTTTCCATCCTACTTGATGAGTTTCTTCTGGTTACCTACCTGAGACCAGGTGTGAACGTTCTAAAATCAGGTATAATAGAAAACCTCCAGGACCGGAATTGCAACAGACAATAAATACCTGCAACTCACTATCAACTCAGTACTTTGAAAAGAAGTCCAGTTGCCTTTGATTCAAGCTCTCAAGAATGAATGAACAGTGTGCAGATTTGTTTGATGGTGATCAATAATGATTTTATCTGTGTTTCCACCTACAGAACGCCTTTGCCAACACCACGCAGGGTTTCTCGTTGTTCAGCTCAGCCGGGTACGGCCAGCCCGACGTCATGTTCAGCGACTCCACCCAAAAGCTGCTGAGAGTGATGGGAACCTACACGTCCTGGCTAGGGCACAGCTACACCACCATGCTGCGTGCCTTCGAGTGTGAAGGTAAGCACCTTTGATTGGCTATAACCCAAACACAGTTTGGCAATTTCTAACGCAGCTAATAGTCAGTGCTGGGGACACCACTTTTAAACTGTATCTACTTTTCAAGCTTACTTCTGATTAACAGTAGCTACAGCCAAGCCACTATTTTAATATTGTAGAAGGATTCTAAAATCCTAGAAGGTCTGAGTAACTCTTCATATTTGTGTTCTGATACTCTTGAATAAGAAACATGATGTTGAAAGTAAAATGAAAATCTATATTTTTTAACAATGTAATGTCAAATCACAATAATGTTTCAGTGAAGTTTTGGAGGTAAAGAGTGTTTAGATTTTCTGCTTAATTAAGTTACACTCTTGGATTCTTGCTTCCACCTTGGCCAAGATGGACTCCATCCTCTGACTGCATGCCACAGCTGCAAAAGTGTGCTGTGATGTGATGAGAGCATGGTAGCCAATCGAATGCTAATTCTACCAATTCAACACCCATCACAAACACTTGCTAGTTGAAACTAGCGTTCTGTCATATCACTGTTTGTATAAATATTACTTTAAAAAGTAACATTGTATTAAAAGAATCTTTACTACTGATAAGCTACTAAAATGGTAGTAGCAATTTTAGTTACTCCCCAACACTGCTAATACTGCTGTCTTCATGCACTTACAGACTTATCAGAAATGTTTGAATTTTTATCTAGGTTCTTTATCGGAAATATGTTTTTTGTGACTAGCAATACTAATATATTGTTAGTTAAGATGTAATTTTGACATTAAATTGTCTTTTCTTTCCAGGTTTGTGCTGATTTGCAAACAGTCCTTTCTCTCTCTCTCTTTCTCTCTCTTTTCTAACAACTCCATTTGAAGAGCAGCAACAATTTACGTTTCCACTTTGTCTCTCTTCTTCTACAACTGGCTAGAACTTCGTCTTATAATCCAAGAAGGTTTCCAGCTGCCCCTCAGAGCTCCCCTTGCCCCATGATTGGACCTAATATTCCTTACAAAAATGTTAAGCTTCTGGCAAACAGTTGCCTTTAACCTTTGTCAAGGTCATATTTTCAAATGCAAATTAGGTTTGTGGCAAACTTGCAGTGAACTTCTAGCAAACTTAAAAATTTGTCACCAAAAGTTCATAACAAGTTTGTCATTACTGGCTAACTGGTTTGGTAAATCACTGGCAAATACATTTGCGACTAGTGGCACTTCATTATTGTTGCCAGAGCATTGGTGTAAGTTTGCCACTAGTGGCTGACAATGGCAAATTTGTGGCAACATATTCTGACATTTAGTTTTTGTAAGGGATGGTCCAAGGTTTTCAGTTGTTTACTTGTTGGGTTAAACTCCAAAAAGTACTGAACCTACAATGTTACCCCAAACATCACAGCTTAAAATTATATGTGACTTCTTTGACAGATAAAGCTAAACCAAAAAATAAGAATGGCATCCAAAGAATGTCAAGATTAAGAAAAAGTCAGATTTTTTGGATTAAAAGCAAATTTTGACATGTTTTCTTCAAATGTTAGGTAAAAGTTTAGAAAAAAATGTTAACAGTTCTTTGTTCATCTAAGACGTTTTTCATTTTATCATAAAAATGGTGACTACAACCTTCTAAAAATGTGTGGAAAAATATAACTAAACAAAAAAATGATGTGGTAAAAAACTGAAAAATGTAACAGGGATAAAACTCAAATTCGTGCTTCTTGGTAAAAACATAATGCCACTGATGCAATAGATGCGATTAGAGTTGAACACTTGCGAAAAACTTTTTAGCTTGAAGCTATCTTCTAGAGCACAGAGCAACATTAAATTCCAAAACTTCCATCTGCGTCGGTTTTTCCACATCGAGCGGCGTTTTTGTTTTATTCACTGGAATGTGGACGTAACTCAACACTGGTGCTTCTACGCTGCTGTTTCCTGGTTGACATCAGGATGGCAACATTCCAACTTGAACAGCGTTCCCTGTAAATAGTCTTATTTTGCCTTTTATTGGTAGAACAATCTCCTGTTATCATTAAAGAAAATCAACCAAATTCTCTAAATGGTGTTGACTGCAGTTTGTTTGGATTAAGCCTTTAAATTGAACACTGAGGAGGAAGTAAGCATGCACACAGGTTAATCTTACATGCACATGGAATAATTTTGCATGCACTGGATAATCATATGTCATGAACACTCATTGCATGTGCACATGAGATATTTTTGGCTTTCACAAGGGATAATTTTGCAGACTCACAACATATTGCGTGCACATGGAATAATTTATCATGCACAAAAGAATTTGTGCTCACAACATATTTTTGCATGCACATGGGATGATTTATCATGTACAGAATAATTTGTGCTCACAACATACTGTTGTGTGCACATGGAAAAATTAATTGTGCACAGAAGAATTCACATGAATTTGTCATGCATGGTAAAATTTGTGTTATCACAGCATATTGTTGCACGCACATGGTATAATTTATTGTGCATGGAAGAATTCAACCGCTCACAACATTTGTACATGCACATGGAATAAATTTGCTTGCATGTGATAATTTTGCAAGCTCAAAACATATTTTCTCATGCACATGGGATAATTGTGCCTGCGCATGAAAATTTTGCATGCTCACAACACATTATTATGTGCACATGGAATAATTTACTGGACTCAAGAGATTTGGAATGCTTGACAAATATTTCCTTGTGCAAATGGAAAAAATTAGTGCGAGGGAAAACCATATTCAAATGCACAACATATTTTCGCATTCACATGGGATAATTTTGCTTATGTAACTGGGGTGCACAGATGAGGAACCAGTCATACAGGCTAGCGCTTGGGGCTGGCCGGTCAAATGAAAAACATCCTGGACAAATCCATCCCCAACATCACTTGCACACTTAAGCAGTTCTGTGTATGGCTCTGAAAGCAGCCACTGGCTCAGTGGCCTGACAAAGGGGTCCCTGCTCAGCGCATCAGCGACAACGTTCAATCTGCCTGGAACGTGTTTGATCTTGAAGTTATAAGGGGCCAATTTCGTCACCCAGCACTGTTCACAGGCATCCAGCTTTGGCTTTGTCATGATGTATGTGAGCGGGTTGTTGTCCGTCCACACCGTGAACTGGCTGCCCTTCAACCAATGGCTGAACTTATCGCACACAGCCCATTTCAGTGCCAAAAATTCCAATCTGTGTGCAGGGTAGTTGGCCTGGCTACGACTGAGTGACTTACTTGCAAATGCCACAGGCCTTGCTCTGTCATCAACATCTTGGACTTGCGAGAGACCAGCGCCTAAGCCGTCAAGGGACGCATCAGTGGAGAGGATAAAAGGCTTGTCAAAGTCTGGATGGGCGAGGACCAAAGCATCCTTCAGCTCTGCAAAAGCAGCATCACAAGCTGCCGTCCAGTCCTGTGGGGTCAGCTGGCGAAAAGTGCCACCTCTTCCATTCTTCCCTGCTTTGCCCCTACGCTTAGTGCCGGCGGTCAAACAAAACATAGGCTTTGCAATGGAGGAACAGTTTGGGATGAAATGCTGGTAATATAGGACCATGCCCAAAAACAACCGTATCCTCTTCTGGGACGGGGTGCAGCCATCCGATTTCATCAGATCAGTTTTCTCAAAGGATGAAATCACAGCAACCTTTTCTTGATCCACAGAGACTCCAGTGCTGTCTACTATGTGGCCCAAAAACTTAACTGACCGCCTCAGGAAGTAGCACTTCTTCTGTGACAGCTTGAGATTGTTGGTCCTTAGCCAGATGAAAGTTCTTAGATGCTCCAGCCCCTCATCAACAGACGGTGCAAAAGATAGCAGGTCATCAAGGTAACATAGAAGGCTGGAAAAATTCAAGTCACCAAAAATGCTGAGCATCATCCTCATGAAGGATGCCGGACTGTTGCACAGGCCTTGAGGTAAACGGTTATATTCATAAAACCCCAGCGGAGTGGTAAAAGAGGTGAACTTCCTATCAGCCTCATGCACGGGGACATTGTAAAATCCAGATGTCAAGTCCATTGTGCTGAAAATAACATTGCCCCCAAGCGCAGCAAGGCAGTCAGACTGATGGGGAAGAGGATGGGCATCTTTAATGGTCCGTGCGTTCAACCACCTGAAGTCTGTGCAGATACAAAGTTCCCCGTTCTTTTTCCACACCATGACCAGGGGGGATGCATAGTCACTCACTGACTTTCTGATGAATGTGCACTCCTCCATTTCATATGTATATATACAACCTTTTACACTAACAATACAATGCAGTATATGTTTTATTATTTATTATTATGCAAAGAGTTGACCACTGTGTAAACAGTGTAAATAGACATTTAGTAAATTATCTCAATCTGGAATAAATTAACGTCTGACCTTTATAATGGTTTGACGTCGGTTTGGTTCGTCGTCTCTTACTTTCCAAAAAGCATGTGCATTGTTTTTACATTAAAACATTATTAATTAATGATATTAGCATCTAATATTGTTGTTAATGGACTATCTTCTTACACAGATGCCACTAACGAACATTAGTCATTTTGATTATGGGTTAATTATGCATTTACCAGCATGTGTTTCAGTGACCTTGACAGTGTTTACAAGTACACACAGACACACACACAGACAAAGCCTCATATCTAATTAGCATCTGACTGTGTGTTTTTCCGCACAATCTGTTTTTCATCGTTTAAGAACTCATCATTAATTAGCATCTCCCTCGCGGCCCGCGACGCGTCGCGGCTGCAATTAGCTTTGGTGCTCTCAGACGTGGTCCGATTGATCTCACAGTATTGACGAGGGACTTAGTGGCTTGTCGTTGGTGCCGCTTGCCATCTGAAGGAGCTAAAAAGGCATTTCTAGAACTTTCCAGAGAGGGTAATGAAGCAGCAGATTGAAGTTGTGGTCGCTGTGTTTGTGATCAGACTTAATTAATCTGAGATTTCGGGAGGAAAAAAAGCAGTTTTGTGAGGCTAATAGTGGCGCAAAGCTAGCATAATTATATTCATTATTTGTGGTCAGTGTGGTGTAGTAGCTACATAAAATTAGCTTAAATACTTTTATCAGTAACTTACTTTTATAAATAGTCATGTATCATGGAAAAATGATAAAGATGGTGGCTTTCAACTAGAAGCTGTGTGTGACTGGAGTTGAATTGAATTTTAAACTTTATTTTTTCTTTTAAAGCTCTTTTAAAAAAGATTTTTTCTATTTTTAAATACTTTAAAAAATGTTTTTTTTTTTATTACCTTTTTTATTATCTTTTTCACCACTTTCCATTTATCCCTTTACATTTTCAGCACACCACAATTACACACTTAACTTGTAATTTTAGCAGCTCTCTAACAGCAGCTTCTTGCCCTTTGGCAAAAGAAAAGTAGTGCTACTAAAACACACAAAGCAAGTGTGTCGGTGCATTTGGCGAGCGCTGACTTTGGCTTTTTAAGCTGCTCAGGAATCAACCACCAGTTCTAAGGATAATCTTTCGTCGCATCTGAAGCTCCGGTTCTTTTTTCCCCCACTGTTAAGCCTGAGGGCCTCGACTCACTCACTATTGCATGTTGCCACTAATCGGCGAGTGTGGGATCATGGTGAGTCAGATGGACACAAAGCAGGAACGTGGATACCATTCCTACTGGAACTTAGGGGCCATGTTTCAGCTTGGGGCCAGAAAAAAGACCCAACAAGTATAACACAACACAACACAAATGTAACACAACACAAAACAAGTTGAACATTGCACAGCATAAGTGTATCACAACACAAGACACGTATAACACAATACAAGTGTAACACAGCACAGCTCAAGTTTAACACAACACAATTGCAACCCAACACAAGTGTAACACAACAACACACAAGTGTAACACAACACCACACAAGTGTAACACAACACAGCATAAGTGTAACACAACACCACACAAGTGTAGCATAACACAACTGTAACAGAACACAACACAACACAGAATAGGTGTAACAGAGCACAATGGAAATGTGGAACAACACAATGGAAATATAATGCAACAGAAACTGCAATTATGTAACAAGCTCAAGCATTAAAGATTTCCTTTTCTGAGTTAATTCCCATTTTGAAGACTCTGGTGTTACTGACTAGCTCACAAAAGCCTCCACACGAGCAGTGCTGAGATTACGGGTTCGGATCCCAATGAGTTGGGCCGAGTTACAGCTCAAACAAAAGCATCTGTGTGTGAGTATGTATCCGGCTGTCGGGGCCGAAGGAACTAATGGGACCTCAAAACACTCAGCTCTCAAATCTCGGGGCCCTGGAGGTTCCTGTTCCTAACCTTGATGAGAAAGAATCAGTGACTTTGGACAGAGGCCAAGTTCTCACTTACTTCTATACAGTCTTCATGTGTGAGCGTTACATACACATACATCTTATTTACTTTACCACTTCTGGGGGATTCCATAGGCATACTGTAATAGAAACCAATGGCAACTGTAACTGTTGCAACTTTTTGGCTAAATATTTTGGTAATAATATTTTAAAAATACATATAATATATATAATATATAATAATATATTTTGGTGTTAAATATGTTAACAAAAAAATCCAAATAAAATACACAGACACGCACTTCACGAGGAACACACACACTTTATCTGCTTGTTCATCAAAAGAATCTTGTACAATGTGAAGAGTTCTGTTACACCCTGTACACATGAATGCACCTGACCCTGAGAACACACACACACACTTTCACACACTTCCTTTCAGACCACCCAGAGTCATTAAAAGGTGGGAAAATGGCACACACAGCCTTATATACATTTTACTACGATTAACAGTATGTTAATACTATGGTAATAGTCATTAATTAATAAATGTTTAATTCTGAGAGAGACTGATAGATATTCTTGATATGAAAAATGGAAAATAACATTTTATGAGGAAAAAAAGAAAGAAAGTGAAACAGAAGTAAAAGTTTGAGGTTATGGTTGTTATTTATCACAAATGTGTGTAGCCAAAGGCAAAAGTAAGAAATATAGTTTAAAAGAAAGATAGTGTGGAGAAAAGAAAAGAAGAAAAGAAGGAAGAAAGATAGAAAGATAACCTCTTGGTGATTGAGACACAATTTAATCATCCTGTAATACATCTGAGCAGTAATCAATGTAATCCCACTGATGGAGGATTTAATCTCTGAACTAACAACAAATTATTTCTAATATTTCAGACAGATCAGTTTTTATAATGTAGCAATTATGCAGTAATAAAGCAGTTATAAGCACTTTATTACTACTCATGACCTGCAGTGTGTGTGTGTGTGTGTGTGTGTGTTTTGACAATCAGACAGCAGATGGCAGGAGTGTGTCACTTTCTAAACATTAGTACATTACTGCACCTTCTCTTCTGTATCTTTAAAAGAACATTTCTGCAACCCATAGTATCAAAAAAGTACCTTTGTGCTCTGATATAAATATGAGTAACACACACAGAACATTAGTTAAAATATAAAAATTTGCCGTCAGCAATGTTTAAACCTTAATTTGTGTGCTAAGTTTAATTGGCACTGAGAAGACCAAATTTTCTCAGGATATTAGAACAACCTGATGGAAATGTATTGCAGAGAAAAGTGTCAATGTGTGAGGTAAAGTGCTTTTTATGGTATGTGTGTTAAGTCGAGTTTTGACTTTATAAGCTGAAGATTGCTGGTTTGACTCCCCAGAACACCATATGTCTAAGCTCCAGTGGCTCAGTGGTAAGGCCCTTTTTGGCGGCACCCTGGTAGTAGTGCTTGGGGATGGTATCTTGCTCATGACTACTCCAGTGGTACCTTTTTCCAGTCCGGCACTTGACCGTCTGATCACAGGGGCCTCACATGACGTCACTGTCCAGGCACAAGACCAACTCATTTAGGCAAAATTGACCAAACAGTGACCATAATTCTGCATATTTCCACTAACAACCTTTGCAGAATTACTGCCAGGCTGTACTTTAAAGTACGCTACATCCGAACAACAACGCTTTCTCCTTCTTCCGCTTCTACCTCCTTTTCTTAAATGGCAAATCAATTACTCATTTGCCTTGCATCTTTGATTAATTACTCGACACTTAATGTTTTTAATGACTTTGTAGACTGCTGGGCTGTTTAATCACCCGCAGCTCAATCCACCACGCAAATGCTGACTTTTCTCGTTCCGACACGGAGAGGACGAGCGAAGCGACTGGCCGGCATTCATCACCACAACAACTGATCATTACTGCAGGGCGAGGAGAGAGAGAGTGGGGGGGAGCAAGGGAGCGAGAGAATATAAATCTCTCAGCTTTGTAGGGAGAACGACAAACAACCCTTCAGCTATTTGTTGGGCCGCATGTTTGAACGTTAATAAATGGTTGTCATTGGGGGTTCAAATTAGTTTTGGTGGTGATGTTCCCACGAGGCAAACTGCTCCTGCAACATATTTTGTAACAGTGTAGTACTTTTGCCAGTGAGCCAATCAGATGCCACTCCTGACAATTCAACACTAATCACCAATCTGCAAAGTGTGAAAATTGTATATATTTTTATTTGTAACAAATTAGCGTTTTGCCAGAGCTTCATTGCCATTTGTAAGAACATAGTTACTGGATACGGCATTTTAAAAGTAGCTCAGTAGCTCATCAGCTTATCAGTAGCTTATCAGTAGCTTTGCCAATTGGCCAATCAGATGCCACGTCTGCCAATTCTCACCAATTGCAAAAACCTGCTAACTGAACATACTCATCTTTGTAACATTGGTCAAAGCTACATCACTAAAGTTAGTTACCAGAAATGCTACATCATTTTTAAAAAATTCAACATTAATCACAAAATACCCATATTGGTAACGTGCGAAATATATATATGCATGGTAGTAATGAATTCGCGGGGACTGGCTAAATGTGCGTTAATCGCAAAACTCTGGAGGGTCTGAACAATGTAGTGTTTTGCCATGCTACAACCCTATTTGCTGCGGAACTAAGTTCTGTGGAACATAGTATGAGCCCAGCTACAGTCCCCAAAAGTTGAGGAGTCCAAGGGGTGTAGCACATAGCGTGACGGTGTTCATGTCACTGGTTCCAGAGAACATAGCATGAGCCTAGCTAAATTCCCCAAAGGTTGAGGTTCCAGGGAGTTTAGCCAGTCTGAGTCAAGTAAGTCAAGTCAAGGTTCTAGATAACATAGCATGAGTCTGGATACATTCCTCAAAAGTTGAGTGACTGTGTGTGCCCGGCAGTGTGTTGGCACCCACACAGTGTTGGTTTCCAACTCGCACCCATAGTGCAGCAAACCTGATAGGGATTAAGCGGTTCAGATAATGAATGAATGGCAGCACAGTGCCGCAGAGGTAAGTGCTTTCATCTCACAGTGAGAAGGTCCTGCGCCCGTAAGTTTATGTTCCAATTTAAGCGGTTCGGATAATGAATGAATGAACTACTTTTCATCGCCTAAAACTTTTAAGGATAGAAACGACAAAATTAACACTGCTTTGAAAGTGTAAGTAACTGATTCATGTGTGGTACTGACCACCAATAAAATAAAACACCATAGAGTGTTCTCTTTTTACAAGAAAATGCAGGAGCTGAATTTAGTCACTCTTTGCCCTGGCCTCTGTAATTAGAGGACTTTCAGTTTGTAGGTGGTCAGATACTGCACGTCTAGAATCTAGATGCAGCAGTTGTTTCCAATAAACAAAATGAAGCATAAAGACGCAGAGGGAGGCAGACCCAATAATGACTGAACGGAGAAAGAGAGAGAGAGAGAGAATGCCGTCCTTTGTGAGAAACTGCAGCAGGAGGCTTGCTGGAAATCCGCCACTTTGGGTTCTCCCTGCCATTTCTCCATTCATTCGTTCATTCATTCACTAAAAATCTGTTCTTTTAGACTGCTTTGGCTTTTGAGATGTGTGTGTGTTGTGAAGAAATGTGTGTGTGTGTCGGTGGGTGTAATGTTTTGACAGGGGGGTGTGTGTGCTGTCATGGGACAGAAAGCAACCTAATGAAGCGACTACCAGTCCATCAGTTGCTTTAGCCGATGTTGTGGAGAAGAGGGGCGGCCTCGGGCGTTGTTTTCAAAACTCAAGGTTGCCGCTCTGTAATTTTTTTCCACATCATGCCCCTTATTCCTGACAAAAAATGAGGCGATACATCACCCGCCCACCCGAGGGGCCACCCGCTTTCTGTTCTTGCACATTTTCCCATTGTTGTTTTCCATACAGAGCATGAACGAAAAACCATGGGAATAGATAGATAGATAGATAGATAGATAGATAGATAGATAGATAGATGTGTATTTGGAATGAAGGTGGAAGACAGGAACTAATATTGCATCGCAGCTCAGAGATCAATTAGTGCTGACTCATGATTCAGAATTCCTCCGCCTAGCAGAGCGCTAACCAGCAATAATAACATCAGCACCATTACCAATATTATTTCGAGAGGAGTGAGATCTCCATGGCGACATTCCATCGAAGCAGGTTGCGTTCAGTCGCCAATGTCTCTACTCCACATAATGGAAAGTGGAGGTAATGTGATAATAAATAATTGGAAGTGAGGACGCTATTTCTCCCCTCAGGAGTTTTTTAGCGTGGTAAAATTCAATTAAAATGATTACATCTGCTAATTTATGGCCTGATAAGCAGAAAAAAACGGCTGATTTATTACAGTTGGCACACCTGAACCTGGAGAGCTTGGTGTGGGAGAAAGATAAAGACTTCAACATAACTTTTACATCTTCAGCTCTTTATACAACAGAGGGATGCTCCAAGCTTCTTTGACCAGTTTGGTTGACAAAATATCTTTTTATTTAAATCAGTTGAGCCTCTGTTCCTCAAGATATTCACCAAATTCACATAGCCATGAATGTCGTGGGCTGGCTTTTTTGCAGCACCCAGGGAGCAGTGCTTGAGGATGGTACCTTGCTCATGAGTACCTCAGTGGTACCTTTACTGATCCAGGACTTGAACCATTAAACATCTGATCCAGTACACTACCAACTATTCATGTTTTGTGCTTCAAACTCCTCATAATTATACACAGTTGGTACAAAATTTTATTAAATGACTATGACAAAATATCAATCAAACATCTTTGGACCTCTGTCTATCACCCCCAAAACTGCCCTATGTGCTTTTTGGGTTCCGTGAAATGCCCCAGGCATCCACAGGTTTCACCAGAGCACCTACGCCAGCTACGAAATGTCCATGAGGCCCTAGGAACTGCTGGACTAACCGCCAATCCGGCCAAATGTCACCCAGGTTTAGCCGAAGCATGCTACCTGGGATGTTGTATCGGAGACAGCTTATTACGTCCTCAGCCAGAAAAACACAGGGTGATTCAGGATGCCCCTTGCCCCACCACAAAGACCCTGAAATCAACATGACTTACTCAGCAACATGGCGGACATTGAGACCCACCCTCAAGACAACAAACTTCACTCCAGACGACTTTCACACAACAGACTTTTTTTCCCCCCACACTACATAAAGAAAGGAGCCCCTCCAGCTTGTGTTAAACTTACTCTCTGTGTGTTTGAGCATTAATTCCACGGAACCCGCTACAACAGATGAGGACCCTGATGTTCTTAGAGTTCAACCGATATAAAATTTTAAGGGCAAATACCAATTTTGATATTTACATTTTTCAGTGATAAGCATATTTACCACCTGTTAAAGAGAAGGGGTTATTTAAGTGTCTAAGACAACATAATGCAGTTTATAATGCTTGTATTATTTTCAAAACATTATTTCAAACGGTTGTGAACTGATGGAGGTTCATCTGCAGCTTATTTTAATATATAATAACAATTTATATAGGTCCCTCAAGCCCCAAAATTAACATTGAATGGCAAAAGAAATCCTGAAGATGGAGAGGAAAATATAGACAGACAGACACATAGATAGATAGATGGATGGATGGATGGATGGATGGATGGATGGATGGATGGATGGATGGATGGATGGATGGATGGATGAATGGATGGATTGTTGGATAAATGGATGGATGGATGGATGGATGGGTGAATGGATGGATGTATAGATAGATAGATGGATAGATAGATGGATGGATAGATGGGTGATAACATACAGTATATAAATGGATGAAAGGCTGGATGGTTGGATGGACACATGGATGGATGCATAGAATATGCATATATGAAATATATAGATGGAAATCCACCAATGGATGGACAGATGGACTAATGGATGGACTGGCTGATAGGCAGATCAAATGATAGAATGAAGGATAGATAGATAGACAGACAGTCGGATGGGAGAAAGGATGGACAGATGGTTGGATATATTGATTAGTGGCTAGTTGGAGAATTTAATAGATAGAAAGAAATATAGATACAGTATATAGATGTACTGTATACAAAGATATATAGATCGCTGGATGGATGGATGGACAGATAAATGGACTGACAGACACATTGATCGATGAATAAATTGTGTAACTCTTTGTATATATTCAACATTTCTCATGGAGAAATTTAGAGCTGAGATGAGGTGTAAATAAGACTGCAGAGAGATCAGTATTAGAGCAGCAGTCAGCAAAGTTCGAGTCCCTGTGGCCCTGGTGTTGACCCTGAGGGAGGTTTTGATATTGCTTCTCAAAAACACTTACATTTATATTTAAAGCATTTAGGAGACGCTCTTTATCCAAAGCGACTTATATTTCCTAATTTCAGGGACAGTTCCCCTGAGAGCAACAGGGTTAAGGGTCTTGCTCAGGGACCCAATGGGGGTCGGATTCAAACCCACAACCTCTTGGTCCCGAGTGTCCTACCACCAGGCCACCAACAGAGGTGAGTGGTTAAAACTCCAACAAAACACCAGATGAGAGAGAGGAATGATGATCCATCAAACACTGCAATTTGTCTGTCACACAGCACAGACAGTTAAGTTGATTCATTATTTATATGAAACACACCGCACTTATATGACTAAAAAAAACTGCTTCTCTTAACGATTCCACAGCTTTCACCTCAATGCTAAAAACGTTCGACTTTTAAAGTATGTTGTGTTCTCGAATACAAGGTCACGGGTATAATGTGTTCAAATGCTATTAAAGGGCCATTTATCTATACTATGTTTGGAACATGAAGTAGCTAAGTGCTGTAATTATCAACATTACATTTTGATATTAATCATACCATACACAAAACTGACTCACGGATGATTTCAGCTGCTTTAACCAAAGCCACAGTGATCAGTGGTTTTACCTCAGAAATGACATATAATTACATATACTACATACTGTGACTCGATAAAGGGAGTTGTGTATGTTTGCTCTTAAGGGAAACTGAGTGATTATTTGTCATTGTTAACACAGCACAGCACACGGTAAACCACAACCAAATGTGACCTCTGAATTTTATGAATTCGTGAAGGAGCAGTGGTCAGCTTTTTTTTGGGCAGTGCCCTTCGAGAAGTGCTTTGAAACAGTACCTTGTTCACGAGTACCTCAGTGGTACCTTAAGCGGTCCGGGACTGAAACTGGTGACCCTCTGATCATGATTCCAACTCCTGAACTAGACTTGCTTAAATAAAAAAAAGAATAATGAGTGAAGTGTGTTAAACAAGCCAATGGAAGCCTTTAAAGAGTGAGAACATGCCCTAACAAAAAATAAATATTTGAGGCAGGTTTACGGCAAACTTGTGGTTAATTTGTTGTAAACAGTGGAGTTTGCCAGAATTTTCTGCCACAGTTTTGCCATTATCAGTCACCATTCTGACCCTCCATTTACCGATGTTGCGATCACAACTAATAACGCAAATTCAGCCAATCCCCACAAATTCATTACTAGCGTGCAATTTTGACCAATTACCTAACTTTTCTGCAGTTTTTGACCATTGTTATTTCCCGCAAAACGAGCTATACATCAGCGAACTCACTACTTGTTACTAGGGGTGTTGAAATTAATCACATAATCGATGCATCGCGATGCAGATGTAGACGATTCTGCATCGATGCAATGGCAGCTCGTAATCAATTTTAACGCAGGTTTTCAACCGGCGATCTGCTGCCCCCTAGCGGTCTACGCCAGCATTGCAGGTGGTCTGTGACATGCAGTCCGCCTTTACTACTCACTTTATAAAAATTATTCCTTCTTTATTTTTCAAAACATTTCCAACTGATTTGGGCATATTTTGAAACATTGAATGTATATATCACTGGCTACCTTCTAACTAACTATCTGCACAAATTATTGAAAAGTGTTGCACAGACTCTAGTTCTCCACTACTGTTATAATATCTGCACAAACTTCAATGTTAGTCAGACTGTTGTAAGAGATACTGTTTTATTAATAGACTGGATATAGAATTTTTCATATTGAAACTGTTTCTAACCTCTTGCACATACAGTGTAAAAATCAATTTCCACTTTTGTAGGTTAATACTGCATATAAATTCTCTCTTTCTACTTCTATTTCTAGTACAAGTTTAAAGTTTCTATTTAATACTCCATTTCTAGTTTTAAATGTATATTTTGTATTCTATTTATATACTTTTTGTTCTATGTGCCCTATTTGTTCTTTCTTCCCTGTTTCTTGTTGCACTTTGTAAACTGGAGCCACGTCGTCTCGTCTCTCTGTATATCTGTACAGTACATAGCAGAGATGACAAAATTTACTTTGACTTTGATCTTTATGAATAATGAATTTAATGCAAATATCTAAAAAGTAATACAAAAAATACTCCCTCCAACGCTTAGTTGGTCAGTAGCAACTATAGCTGCCCCATCCGTGATCCATGCCCAATCTGCATGCAATGTGAAGTAATTTAGAAAAATTGATTGCATGCATCGCAATGCATCGAGATATCGAATCGAAGACGTGATAATCGTAATCGAATTGAATCGTGAGACCAGTGAAGGTTCACACCTCTACCTGTTACGTATAGGAGATGCAGGAAACCTGTGTGATAAAAATATTTACCTTAAAAATAATTAAATGATTAATGATTAATAAAAGTAATAGTGGTTTTGTTCCCTTCATTTTAATTCATTGCTAAAAAATAATCATAAACAAGGATAAAATCACACATTGTTCCACAACTTTGACTTGCCCCCGCAACTATATTGCAACAAAACGCCTAAAAACACTGCGACTTTCATCACAATTATTTAGAAAAGCTACTACAAAATCAGACATTTTAGTCTGCTACAATCTCAAAAGAGGCCCGCTAAATCCTGGAGGGACTGATTAACGGCAAATTATTTCTCAAATGACAAATACATTGGTCACTATTGCCGATTTGTTATTGTTGCCTGAACATTGGCGCAAGTTTGTTACTAGTAGCTGACAATGGGAAACTCCACTGTTTGCCACAAATTAACCACAAATTTGCCACACACTATTTGGTTTTTGTAAGGGGACCCATAACCCCAAATTGCTCCTGGAAGGCTGTCTCTGAAATTAACAGCTGAGAGCGTTATAACAGAGGTGAGTGTGAAAACTAAACAACCAATAGCAGGGCAAACTAAACTGCGAGAGGAAACCAGAAAGAAGTGTGAGTGATAATGAGGGAGAAACTGAAGGTAATGACTGAGAAAAGCACAAAGCACACCCAGGCTCAGTAATCCGGTGACATGAACTGCTGGAGGCGGTACAGACTTTAATAATATACTGTAACATCATATATATATATATATTGTAGGTTCACTAGTTCTAGTTCGAGTCCTGACCGGTAAAGGTACCACTGAAGTATTCATGTGCAAGGTACCATCCCCAAGCACTGCTCCTTCATGAAAGGGTCAAACCTAGAGGTCACATTTGGATGTGGTGCACTGTGTTGTGCTGTGTCCACAAATAATCACTCACTCTAGTTAAATAAAGAAGTTACTGATAAAGATACTTGGAAAAATTTTGCACATAATGTATGTGTTAGTATTAGTGAATTGACATTACCCTCTCATCCGCATCTGCACAGTCCATAAAAATTCCACAAGGGTTTAGTAAATAATGCTTGATACTCGTCTTAGCTGCAGCGGTACATTAAAATTTCATGGCGATGGACTCGCTGGGGTTGGTCCCTCGGGAGAAACGACTAATAACGCTGCTGTAGTACCAACATTCATCATGCCAGCACTGCTCCTTAAATCCTTGGCAGCACACAATGAGCAGTGCTTAGGGATCAGTATCTTGCTATGAGTACCACAGTGGAACCATTCTTGGACTTGAAAACATTAAAACATTAAAATCTAGTGAAACGTAAATGGAATTAAAATTAAATTAAGCAGAAAACTGAAAAAGATTACATTTAGTGAAAAATTCAAGTAAGCAAAAATTACCTTTATTGAAAAATCTAAGTGGAAAAATGATTTTTTATTAAAATTTAAATGAAACATTTTTTTGTGAAAAATTACATTTTGTAAAAAATATATTAATTAAAAAATTCAGTTTCAAATTTTAAATTCAGCAAAAATGTAAATTTTGTGAACAATTCAAATTAATAGGAAATTAAATTTGGTGAAAGGCTGTCACGGCGTGTCCCCCTCGCTGGCCGTGCCAAGCCCACGATGACCGGAGTTCTGACCTGAGGGTATTTGTTCTGTCTCTGGGTTCACTTTCGGTGTCCAGCCTTGTGTGTCCGTCACTCCTCATGTTTCCCCTGTTAGCTTTAGCTTCCCCCGCTAGCTCGCTCCCCGCTTCCGGGTTCTCGCTGTCTTTATTACGTATCCTCGCGAGTAGCTCACTCCCTGTTTAGTGCGCACCCCACTTCCGCGTTTGTTGTCGTCACTGCGTGTGCCCTTCCTAGTAGGTTAGGATCTGTGTAGCACACCCCCGCGGCTATTATTGATTTCAGCTGACGCTCGTTACTTCCGGTTTGGGAATTTTAAACCAGTCGGCCCGAGTCGGCTTCCTCGGTTCTTTCGCGCTCATGATACGCGTGTGGATCGTTCTGGGTTTGTTTGCGCCATTTTCGCCATGTGTTTTGTCTTGTTCCTGGCTCCGGTTTGCCTCGTCTGGATTATTTGCCCTGTTTTTGCCCGGTTCTTATTTCATGTCGTTCACCTCGTTCTCTTGTGTTTCTGCTCAGGCCCGTGACTCCCAGTAACCCCCGCTCCGATCAGGCTGTAACAAGGCTCAAGAGTCTGGATCGTTTCAGTTTCGCCTCGTCAGGAGATCGCCCTTTCAGTTTCCCCCCAGAGGATTTCCCGTTAATCGTCGCCTGGTACTAGGAGCACGGGCCACGTCTTTCTGTTGTTACTTTGTACCTGTTTTTTTTGCTGCCTTTTTGTCCCTATTTTTGCCTCCTCATTTTCTCCTGCACTGATAAAATAAATAAATTGTTCCTTCCAAATAAATTGTTTCCCCCGATTCCAGTGCGTCCTCAACTATTTTCGTCCACGCCATGACGAAGGCTAAATTTAGTAAAAAGTTACATTTAGAGAAAATTAATTTTTGGGAAATTTGAATTTAGTGAATAATTAAACAAAATAATTTAGTGAAATATTAAATTAAGCAAAAAAAAAGTGACCAAATAAAATGAGCGAAAAAGTAAAAAAATGTGCTAAAATGAAGTTTAGCAAAAAATAATTGTATTATGCAAATATTAAATTGAGAGAGCTTTTATATTCACAACGCATTTAGTTTGCGCATGCGCGCACATACACTACAGTACAGCCGTGTCATTAAAAGACATATTTATGATTTATGTGTTTGAAATGTCATCTGTCGCAGATGAATTATGGATGGGGGTCAGCGGGCCGGCTCTAAATAACTACGCATTTACTCACGAGCCCAAACAAGACGTTATAAATGCTTTCTACAGACGGATCAAACGCAACAGACACACACACACACACACACACACCCGCCTTCTTTAACACCGACAAAACAGAGAGATCAAGAACTCGCTGCTGTAACAAATATCACTTGTGACGGGCGGAATTTATGGAAGTCTGGGACTGAGACGATGAGTGTTGCTTTCGAGCACTTAGTCATCCCGCTGAGCTGGAATAAAGGGCGATGTGAGGATAAAAGGAATTTTATATTTCGTTTATCCTGAATTGTCTGTTAAATCCTTTTGTTTTGTGCTCTTCTAGCGTGATTTTGGATCTTAGATCTTAGCTTTTTGCTGATGCAACTTTTGGGCTTTGGCATCTCATAACTTTTGATTTTTTCAAGTAAAACAGAAATTTGGACCTTGCTCGAGTACCTCAGTGGTACCTCTAGCAGTTCGGGATTTTGCACGGCAACCTTCTGATCACAGGACAAACTGTTACGATACACTGATAAAAATGTCCTGCTTAATTTACTTTAAAAAAGTTCTTGCAACTTTTTGCATCACATTTTTATGTACATCCAACAAGACTAGTCTTTCTATATACTACTTATTTTGTGCTTAAAATTGCAATTTGCAAGTAATATCAACTTAATTTTAGCATTCCTTGCATCAATTCTTTGAATGTCTGATCTACTTTTGAAATTTCCATACTACTAACTTAAAGTTGGATCTACTTAGGTTTTTTAATTTCCTAACTACTTTTTTCACAGTGGAATCGATTTTAATTTTTTATTGTTGGTAGTGTCATTTACAGTTACATTTACTCTTACTTTCCAATAACTGAGTATTTCTTCTACAAAAAACCCCCAAAGTTATTTATGATGGTTATGTATTACTCTGCTAATACATTGTGGATGTGCTCCACTACTGGTTCTTGAATACTTGTAATACAGAAAAAATGTGCTTGTACATTTCGGCCTTTTAGGCACTAATGTGCTCTGAACACGAGTCAACCATAATATATATAAAACTTTATTTCAAAACTTTACATCCTCCAGCTCTAAGAAGATCTTCTGACAACGTCAAAGGTATATTTCAGTGTCATAGGGCATAGGATCAGTTCTATGACATAGATAAATGCCATTAGGTAGGTACAAGCATGTGTCTTTTTTGAAATTCTATCTACAGGATAAAGTATGGCAACTAAATATAAAGGTATTCAGACTAATCTACAATATGGGTTTCCCATAAGGGTAAATGTAGCATGTGAATACTGGCAGCTTTCCAATATTATGGATGGCAGGGCCATGTCTAAGAGCCATGCCTGAAGCGGAGCAAATGTAAGCGCCTGGTAGCAGGACCTATCATGGGATTTAGTCAGGGGAATTCTCACCTAATGTTGTGCACATTTTCAAAATTGAAATTTATACAATCATCTACTTTGTTAACTAAATACATACATTTAGAATTGTGTTTGCAAATTTGCATTCAGTCAAAGAAGAGGAAGAGACTTTTTTTTTTTTTAACCTTGTAGTCCTTGTAAACGAGTAAACCTGGTAAACCACCAATGGTTTTGCTTTAATTCTAAAACAACACAAAAACTAGATAATTGTCATGATTGGCGCTGTGTGGCGAGACAAAAAAAGGGGGTGGAAACGGAACACAGTGAAGGTGAAAACAGTCTTTATTGTCCAAGCCAAAAAAAAAACGGTGCAAAAATCACAAAAAATCCAGGTAAAACAAAACTCTGTGTCAGTGAAGCTTAGTCCAAACAAAAAGGAGAAAAAACCAATACGGGGAGGGCTCGTGCCCCCGCTGTGGCGAAACAAGAAGGTCCTCTGGCGAAAGTCTCCCGCCGGACCGGGAACAGTGGACTCCGAAGTCCCTCCAAGGGATAAGCAAAGACGGATCCACGAGCGTCCTGAGCGGAGACTAGAACAGCCCAGAGCGAAGCAAAGCCGGGAGCGCCACGTTCAGCGGGCAGCACGAGCCTGGAGCAACGTAAGCAGAAACATGACAAAACACACGGGGAAAACCAAAACCAAACAGAAGAGTCTTACGTAATCCAGGGAGCTCCAACAAAACAACACCACACAACGCCGGGGAAAAACGTATGAGGGAGAAGAACTCAAAGAACGCCTCGGATCGGCTGGGTTAAATAATAGAACGAAACGAGGCAATCAAACCATAAACCAATAAGAAACAGAAACGCTAATCGTGCACAGCTGAACCGAATCAAAACGAAAGTAAGGCCGCGATCTAATTCACCCGTGAACTATACAGGGAAGGGCGCACAAAGTGAAGACAAAAACCCGGAAGTGGGAGCGATCTAAACGGGAGGTGCGCTACTAGGGAGAGTACACGAAGTGAACACGTAGAACCCGGAAGTGGGGCGCGAGCTAACGGGGCGGTGCACTGCTACGCAAAACCTAACGTGATCTAATACACACGAAGGGAGGGCACCGAAACGTGATCCCCAAGACAGACTTACCTCCTCGACTCAGAACTCCGGGGACCGTGAACGTGGCACGGCCGCCGAGGACGGCGCGGCCGTGACAATAATGTTTAACGTATAATCAACTATATCGCTAGCGTCATGTATTCACTCATTCATTTTTTCATGCTGACTGTCAACATTGTGATAGGTGATGGCGAAAATGGAGGGCGCATTTACCCTTCATGTTGCACAAAAGTGTGGACAGCGTGGTGCTGAAAAGGCGTTAGTCAAATAAGTTTTCTAAAACTTGAGCAAACAGTCATATACGCACAAAATTGAGGCAAACAGTATGAGATTAGCTGCAGACAGATTAGCACTCTCCATGACCACAATGCCAACATTAGCTCCAAAATATGTAGCAAAACACATTTTATAGCCTAGCATCACCTTCACCATATAATCATACCACTTGTGAATGTTATCTTCAAATAACACGAAAACGCGATGTTAGTGAATGTTAGCCTGTGTCTGCGTCTCTGTCTTGTGTGCCTGTTTCTCCACCCGATCCCTCCTGATCCCCTTCCCTCCACGATTTGCACTAATAAAATATGGGAAGAAAGAAACCCTCCTGCAGCGTGCGTCCGCTCCTTTCCTGAACCGTGACATTTGACTTAAAAGCAAGATATATTCTTGTAAAGATACAAATTTATTTTTTATTGTTAATATTACCCATTTAATTGTTGTATTTACACCTGCCCAGATTTTTTTTTTCAGTGCACCAACTGCTCTTGAATTTCAATATTGAAATGAAGCTAAAAAGAGAACCAAAACCTGGAATTAGTAGCAATATACTCAACACACTAGGACTGGACTGGAAGAAATGCAAGCAAGAAGATGGCAGTGAGAAGGCAATTCAGTTTCAGTTTGTCTTGCTAAATCCCATAGTCGCTCCCTCAGGGTGCAGGAAGATTACAGCTGTAATACACAGCCTCATGGGGTTCTAGATGCAGAGGGAGTTGAGAGAAACAGCAAATAAAAGTGAGAAAAAAAGGAAAAAAAGTGAAAAATTCAAATCTGCAAAAAATGTAAATTTTGTGAACAATTAAAATGAAGTAAAAAATATTTTTTTGAAAATGTAATCTATTGAAAATTTTAAATTAGTGGAAAAAATAATGTAATTAAATTTAAAATTAAGCAAAACTTTAACATTAATATTAAATTTAGTGAAGAAATTATTTAAGCAAAAGAATTACAGGTGCAGGAATATTTTGGCTGTAATTCGCAGCCTTGCGGGGTTCAAGATGCAGAAGGAATTGAGAGCAACAGTGCAAATTTTACATCTTCCACCCCTTTGTCCATTTTGTCACACTACACCAAACATGTGGCACAGGTTGTCATTGTGAATACAGCACAGCACGCAGTCCATCACAACCGAATATGACCTCTGCATGTGACTCATTCTGAAGGAGCAGTGGGCAGCTAACATGGGCAGCGACTGGGGAACAGTGCTTGGGGACGGTACCTCGCTCATGAGTACCTCAGTGGTATCTGTTACCTTAATTGGCTAATATGTCTCACTGTGCACTCTTGGCAGCTGTCAGATGGAGTCAGAGGATGAAGTCCACCTTGATCAAACGAACAAAGTCCAACCGAACAGAAGTGACACATTTGAGTGTAACTTGTGCAAGACAAAATTCAAAACACTCTCTACCTTCAAAACCTCATTGAAACCTGCATTGTTAATAATATTGATTCTCAAATTACTTTTAACATCATGATTCACATTTTTTATTTGGTTTTAGAGTATCCTAGAGTAACATTATAAAGCATTACTTCCTGATAAAGCTAGAACGTAATTAGAATGTAGATATTTCTTGTGGCTTGTGGAGGAACTACTATATTAAAACAGAAGCTTGTGTGTAGCTTTGGTATCTTGTTGCTGGAAAAGCTACCATCTAAAACCCCTGAAGCCTCCTCCGCCCATGTCCTTACCGCTGACCTTGTGAAGGAAGGAGGGGGTAAAAATGTGAACCTTCCATCGGGGCGGGAAGACAAACGGCTTCAAAGTATTTGATTTACTACCCCATCCTGGCTGGTGCCGCCCCTCATTCCCCCCAATCACCCCCGCACCCCCCTGCTTCATCCTCAGGCCTGAAGGTAAAAAAAAAAAAAAAAAAAAAAAAAAAAAAAAAAAAAAAAAATCTGTCGCTCCACCTCACCTCCTCTGAGGATTTGGCTTTTAGACGCATCTTGAATTTGTGGCTCGGTCCCGTAATTTGGACCAGACCTAGAGCTACGCCTCATCGATTTTTGACAGGGTGTAAGACATAAGCATCTGGGATGATCGGGAGTAATATTATAAAAGTAATATATGCATTTGGTGACAAGACAACGAGACCAACATACTTTCTGAAGCGGGACAACTGATGTGTGATCAATGCCTTTGGCCAGGTAAAGTAGCCTTAAAGCATTTTATTCAAACATGAATATTGTTTTATTTTTTGTAATCTCAGAAACAAAAGCTAACTCGACAAAAAATGACAAAGGAAAAGACAGTGTTTCGGTTTTCATCTTGGCCTCTCCTCTAACTGCATACCCATTGTGGCAGTAACAGATAATTAGACTAATTAACCAGTCAGGACACATGGAGGCAAAACAGACGGAAATGACCACACCAGACAGATACAAGAGAAGAAGGGGATGCCTTCCAGTGGCCGGCTGGGATAAAATCCTGGGTGAGACGTGACACATTTTTTAGCATCTTACCGTATTTACAAAGAAACGACTTGAAAACACCAGTTTGGGATATATTTACTGAATGTCTTTTTACAAATTACAACATTTCACAGTTATGAAAATACATCATATATCATAGTAATAACAGATTTACAGCAGTGTCATGAAGTATGGACTCTAATGAGCGAGTGGTGAAAGAATAAACATGGAGTTCATTGACGTAAAGGTTGTGTGATAAAACCTGCGTCCAGATGATTGATGTCAGTTTTGTCAGATTGGTCCGTTTTGATGGCGTGAGCAAGACTCATTACACGTTCTCCTCTCATTAAGCTGCTGCTTTAATTTATTCCTCTTAAATTAGCCTTTTATTGGGGTCAGTTTTTAATAACCTTTGCGGCTCGTAAAAATTACTGCTGAATATTAAGTCATTTGCCCTCTTTTTATATTTTTACTGGAAGCAGTCTCAGTTCAGGTTGAACTGATTTACAGATTTCCATATCTACAAAAGGGAAAGTTTAGTAATAAAATGATTAAAACAGAAAAATAATAAGTTTGAGAGTCTCATTAAGCTTTACTGGTAACATTTTTATACTCATTATGTCTGCTTATGAAAAGTCTGACATGTCAATTGAAAAATAACAGCGCTAATGTTACATAGTGCAAAATATAGGGTTATTAAAGTATATTTAAAATGGCTTGAGGTTAATTAGTTTAATCTAAAAATTGGAATTAAAGAGAGAACTGAGTGACATGTTAAACATCTTAGTAGCCATTACAGGACAACATTCCAATTTAAATATTAATTGAATTATTAGATATTTATAGGATGAATATTTATAGACCAGGCTGTAGAATTGTTGATGAATATTTGTTGGAATAAACAAAGTGAAAACTGTAGTTATTGAATTCGATTTTTGTTATTACAGCATATTACCATGTTATTACTAAATTATTACTATGGATGCAAGATAATATCGGAATTGGCCGATGATTGCTTTTTTAAAGTCTTCTGCATCAGACCGATACTTAGATTTGCCAAATATTTCCAGTTGATATTTGATGATGCATTTACTGCACGTGGGAAAGGTAGCGCTTGTGCCAGGCATGTCCAAAGTCCGAGGTGGGATTTTATATGGCCCGCGCCATCTGTCTTAAAATGTATGCTATTATTTTGTGATTCTTAGCATGCAGCAGAATGTTCACCAGAAAAATCTCTTGTCTTTACATGCCCAACTCTGCCTGTACAAGAAATATTTAACTAACTAGACTGCATGTTTGCCTCACTTAGCAAATGTGAGCCCTTAACTGCATATAATAGTATGGTTGGTAAGGTGCTCTTATCATATTTTTCTATGTGGTAGTATGTATCTCAGGAAATAGCTGGGGTTGTAGCTTAACAGTTCTCTACACACTAGGTAATGCACATGGAGTATTGCATGCATCCTATTTGACTTGGGACGCTACATAGTGACTTTTTCTTAAAATGTTGTGCACTACGCTGGAAATGCTCCACCCTCGCTGCACTCTACTTTCATGCTTGCTTGACTTTGCGCCATGTTAGAAATGTCAGAATTATGGGATTATTTTTGTGCCAAAATTCTGAGCATGCTGTAGAACTTTGGTGAGCAAAATATCTTGTCTTTACGTGCTCAACTCTGCCTTCCTCATAAGCATCGGCAAAAAAAATCTGATATCGGCCGATAATTCCCATATCGTGTATCTGTACTATGGGTTGCAAAGTTTCATGATGATACAATATTAAATGATTCTATTATACATAGTATATTGATTTTAGCAGTGCTGGGTGACAGTACCTTACTTATAAGTACCTCAATGGTACCTTTACTGATCAGGGACTTCAACCAGTGACTTTCTGATCATGAAGCCAAGTCCTCTAACCATTATGCTACTAACTTCCCCAAATGTGATCTCTGCATTTGAACCAACCTACTAGCAGTGGGCAGCTGACATGCAGCACTTGGGAATGGTACCTTGCTCCTGAGTGCCTCAGTGGTACCTTTTACTAGTCTGGGATTCAACCTAGTGACCCTCTGAACATGGTCTGAGCCTGATTATGTGCATTTAACCCATCCATGTAGGAGCAGTGGCAGCTTCTTTTGCCAGCACCTGGGGAGCAGTGCCTGGGCATAGTACCTTGTTCCAGACAGTGATAACCTTACCGGTCTGGTACTTGAACCAGTGACTTTCCAATCACGGGGTCAACTCCCCAACTGTTGACCCATCCATAAAGGAGTAGTAGGTAGCTTTAGACAGTGCCTGGAGAGCAGTGCTTTGATATGGTACCATGCTCATGAGTACCTCAGTGGTCTGGCATTTAAACCTTTGACCTTCTGATCACAGGGCCAATAACATCTCATTGTAATAATCTTATCGGGTTAGATAACAACATATATTTTCTACATAATTTCAAACAATGCCTATCTCATCTCGCAGGGAGAAGCTACTGTTTACCTTTCAGCTCTGAAATATTTCCCGCCTCGCCATGATTTATTTAGACCCAATTTTCCCAGCATCCGATCAATCAAAAGTCCATTTCCCTCCGGAATCTGCAAGGCTCTGTTTGATTTGTCAAGCTTGCTATAATTCAGATGTTAATTATCCATTCCAGACATTATTAAAAGAAAGATGAAATTGAGAAGTTGAAGATCCAGTGGTCAGAGGGAATGAGGCCCGAGATGCAATAAAGGGGTGTAAAGAGTCTCACATTCATTAAATTGTTGTTGAAGAATCTGTGTATTTTTTGTTCAATCATTTGTCACAATCAAAACCCAAATGACTCTTTCTGATGTTTGTTTCCAAAAAATAAGTGATTGTTACTTTCCAATCGCCCATTTTGCACTCATAAACTATAACAATATTATATAGAAATGCTCTTGTAATTGTTCTGTTTCTTTATTATTATTATTATTATTATTATTATTATTAGACCCACAGCAACACTGGAAGGAACCAGAAATTTCTTAAGTACTGGATGTGTACTACATGTGACAACACTCTCCCCTAGTATTCTCCATATGTCTGGACTGTGGGGCAGGGTTGCAAGACGGAAGCCTTTTCGTACAAAAAAAACATCCAGCCCGGTTAAAATTTGCAAAGAAATATATCAAGTCTCCCTCAAAACCATGGGAAAATGTTATGGTCAGATGAGACCAAGGTTGAACTTTGGCACACCCAAAAGGTATGTTTGGCGCAAAAATAAACCCACTTCACATCACCAAAAGAACCATATTTCACTCAGAAGCATTTACGGTGGTAGCATCGTTTTGGGGATGCTTTGCTGGAACTGGGGCTTTAGTCAAGGTTGAGGGAATTATGAACAGCCTGCACACCACTTTTGGCCCAAAAATTCCCCAGGCATCTGCTGAAAGCTGAGGATGAAGGGGAGTTTCACCTTTCAACATGACAATGATTCCAAACATACATCCAAATCAACAAAGAATGGCTTCTTCAGAGAAAAATTAAAGTTTTGGAATGGCCCAGCCAGAGCACAGACCTAAATCCAATAGAAAATCTTGTCAGGGATTGTGTGCGAGTTAGCAGATCTCCTCCAAGAACAGTTTTCTGCAAAGCAGCGTGATTTCTACTGGGACTGACATATTCAGATACAGCTAGGAAGTGGTTGTACCAGGAAACCTGCCATATAATCTGTAGGAAGAAGTGATGTTATACAGCCTCACAAATTAAACAGAGCATAAGTTTCTTTCCTCTCCTCCATTCAGTGTGTGTTTGTGACTTCATTCACTACTCAAGATAAAATGTGAAACTATCCTAGTTTCATCATTTTCAGCCCATGGGTCCAAAATGCAAAGAGAGATAAGCCCAAAAATAATCCAAGCAATACAACTCAACTTGTTCTAGGCCACAAAACTCAAGTCGTAGAAAGCAGCAACCAATGTGAGCCAGCACCTCAGATCCAAGCAAACACTGCCCAATTCACAAGAAGCCTCACCCATTAGGAAAATGCAGAAGCTTCATAGACACACTGTTACCAGCCTGCAAACAGTTCCTCAGAGACAAAGAGATGAGGAGGTGGTTGACAGAAAAGGGCAGGCCCCAGCCGTCCTCCCTGAGAAAAAGAACGAGAGGAAGCAGGATGATGAAGGGAGTGCCCATTTGCCACTAACCCCTGCGCCTGGATTTATTTCTGCAGGTCCAGTGCAAGCCCTTGTTCCTGTGTGAGGAAAAGACTGATGACAACATATGTCACTTTTGGATCCAAGTGTTAGTGGTGAATGGAGAGCGGTGGGGCCCCAGACTGCTGACAATGTGCCACTTCATCATCAAACAATCCCCTATTATCTAGACCAAGGGAGGGATGTCCAACTGACCTCCTGGTGGTTCCCCGTTCCAAGATCGACATCATGATGCACCTGGTACTCTCGCATCCACTCGGGGGCCACCTGGGGGAGCAGAACACCCTCAAGAAGATAGAAGACAGTTTCTTCTGCCCGGGAATGAGAGCTGCGGTGCGGAATTACATGCAGCGATGTGCCACCTGCCAGCGGACAAACCCAAGACTGCCACCGCCAGTGCCGTTGGTACCACTTCCCATCATTGAGGTCCCTTCGGACGAGGGCTGGAAAAACTGAAAATTATTCAGAATCATATGGAACTTGTAAGAAAGCAATGATAAATGATGATAATGATATTTTGTAACAACATTATTGTCCATCATGCCACAACTGAAAACAGTTCTTTTTGGAAGTGATGCACAGTGGGACCTGGCAATTCCTGCAATAAATGGGTGATTGTTTAGAACATTTGCTAGAGTGGCCTTTCAACACCTTCTGATAGTGAGGCAGATGTTACGGCCTTGGAGGTTCATAGTCATCATCATCATCACTTCATCACTATAAAATAATAGATGAAAAAAAACATTGTAAGAGATTTATTCAGTAATTGTAACTTTACATATCTGTCAAATAAATGTAAACTCCATTTATCCAGATAAAGATCCAGATAAACCTAAAAGTATACCGCTGAAATATACTGCTAACAATGTAGTGTATTGGAAAATGGAATAAAGTATACACATACATAATCAATAAATAGTTTATAAAACAGATTACATACCTTTTCAGAAAATGGAATTTCATAATCTGGATCATTTATCTCTGGATCCATTAGCAAGTATGTCCAGTACATCCTCAGTAGTAAAAATTAGCTTCTTCTTGCCTGCCATTATTATATTGTGCTCTATTTCCGAAGCGCTGAATCAATAAAAAGCAGGAATAGCGACTTCTTCTAGTCTGCTGCACGCGCTGCACTATGCGCAATTGCGCTCTCTCCGGTTTTCTCACTCTTAGGATATGCAGAGCTATACCTCAGGAACCGATTGGTCTATTTGGACAGTTCACTTCGTTTTAATCTGAAGAGCCAATAGTATTGAGAGGCAGTTCTGAATAATCTGCCAGCAACATCATTCACCAATCACAGGGAGCCAAACATTGCTAGTGTGGGAAAGGGGGCTGAATCTGGATCTGATTTGTTGCCCTCCTAAGCAACAGACCAGCCTCTGAAGGGTAACCGGATTGATTTCAGAGTAAGACGGTGTTTTGGTCTACAGTTTCATGTGGATTTTATTGACTTGAATGTGATTTCTGATTAAGCAAAACATCAAAGCAGGCATATCATCTTGTTTATAACTTTGTGAGGTTTGGTTGCTGCTTCAACAATTTTAATCAGAGTGGTAAATACGCCATTCACGCATCGGCTTTTCATATGATATATGACATGCATGGTTAGTCATAGTAGTATAGATTCTACAGCAGTATTTCTTCCACGTAGACCTACGCAGTGTTTTTGCTCTTCATTTATTTATGTTTGGTGTTGGAATTGTATTATGTTTAGGTGGAATTTGTTTGAAACTGTTAGAAGAGATTCTATCGGTGACGGCGATGTGCTGCATGCATATGTTTGTTTACATTTTATCACTTTGATGAAGCCTTTAATGACAATGTCATTTGAAATTTGCCTCTCGCACTGGGGGGCGATTGGGCTCAAGAAGTTAAGCCCGTGCCCCTGGTGTCGGCCTGGGGAAAAATGAAAGAGCAGGAGCACCCTGCCTGGCTGTGCATCAGTTACCAGTTACCAGAACAGCTGAATAAAAGCCAACTACAGGAGGTAAGAGAGCTTGTTGACCAATATCAGCAATATTCTGTCCGCAGGAGAACCCACGTGATGCAACACGACATCTGCACCTCCGCTGGAGTCATCCACCAGTGACCCGAATGAGTTCTGGACACAAGGCGTGGTGCCACTTCATCAAGGAGGAAATTCAGAGGATGCGGCGCCCTGGGCATCATTCAGGAGAGCTTCCGGAGTCCCTGGTCCAGCCTGGTGGTTAAGTGGTGCTCAAACCAGGATGGGTAGTGGATGAGCTGATAAACTCTTGTGCCATCCACGCCACACTACATCCCACCACCACATTCCGGTAGGCAAGTGCTTTCCTCGGGTTATGGGGAGGCCAACCGGGTGATTCATAACTGCCTTTTGTTGGCAGCTCTGTTGGACAAGACAAATAAAGGGTGCCCGAGATCAGCTGGGATGACTGACCAGCTGAGACACCTCAGTAGCTTTTGACATCAACGCCAGTACTCCGGACCCCGGACTTCAGACAGACCCAGGGGGACAGCGAACATCCAGTGCTGTACATAAGCCATAAGCTCCTGCCAACTGAGAAGCAGTATGCCGCAGTGGAACAGGAAGCCCTGGCCATTTGCTGGCCCATCCATGAACTGCACTACTACCAGTGAGTTACCCTGGCATTGGTGTCCTTGGTGCAGGCCATCCATTGGTAGTAGCACAGGGTCGGGTCATAGCAATAGAGGTCCGAGGTCCCACTGCTGCCGGCTCGGCTCTAAGGCTGCTCCATTGCTCCCTGTTGTTTCGTGTGATTATTCCATGCATTTCCTGCAACAATGTGCACAGTGCAAAATCAACAAGCACATAGAGGCACCTTCATCCTGGTCCATTCCCTATGGAAAGCTAGTTTCATCTTCACCCACCCAGACAAATGACAGGAGACAATGAAGATGGTCAAAATATCTCAAGAGGCAGTTTCATCCAGCTGCACTAAAGTGTGCGTCGAATGAGTGAGTGCAAGAGCTTGTTTGAAAATCTGTTTAGTCAAAGTCTACCTGGGCCATGAGAATTCGCAATGCTGCATATGCAATCACTGGGATTAACAGCAACAAGTCTCTTGCACAATCAGATTTTGAGATTTTCAGTGACAAGAGCTCCACCACTGTACACTGTGCAGGTAGTGTCGACATCTGGAAGGAGAGCATATGGCTACATGATCAAGTCATCACTGGATGAAAGGACGGTATCTCCTCCTGTGCTCATCGAATGCAAATAAGCCCCAAATAACAGGGTCAGAAATTCCAAATCCTTAATGCAGCCATCCATCACCCCTCTACTTAAAAGGCAGTATAGCTAGTGAGATCCCAACCTTAGACCCCGAAACAGAAATACTACTGTTGGTAGGCAGAGACATTTTGAGAATACACAAAATCCACAAGCAAATAACTGGACCCAACAATGCCCCATTTGCACAGAAAATAGATCTGGCTGGGTGGGTGATAGAGATGTGGTACTTGGCATGGCACGAGGCCCTTATCAGTAAAATTTTAAGACCCACATATTAGAAATGGTTGTGCTAGGTACCCCACACCCCTGCTAGCCATCTGTATGCAGAAAGATCCTGGCCATGAGTCACTCCAGTCTACACTTTCCTCCCTGTGCAGAGATGACTCAAGCCTTTCCTTATTTGCCTGCACAGACAAAGATCATTTGCCTGCTCCACCCACCGAAAAACCTCAAGTTCATTAAGATCATGGATAAGTTTTTAAAGATGTTACACAAAGCTGGGTTGCACCCCTTCCCTTCCAGTCTCCCAAGAGACAGCTGCCAAATAACAGAGATTACACATTTAAAAGACTAAGTCAGTATATGGCACTCTGAAAAGAAACCAGAAATGAAAAACATCACATGGGCAGTTTCAAGCAGGAAAGCGAATGCTGGTATTTGCCATCTTTGGTATCTACCTCCAAAAAGTCAGACCAGATCTGCATTGTGTTCGATTCAAATGCACAGTATGAAGGAATTTCTCTCAACAATGTCCTCAGAAACCCAGACTTGAACAATTTGCTGGCCATTCCTGATAAGATCTCAGAAAGATTGCAGTAACTTCTGCAGATATCCGTGCCACATGTACCTATTGTTTTGTTGTGCCAAAGAAGACACAGAGACTGATTCTAGGTTTCTGTGGTTATGTGACAATGTTTTTGAACTGTGAGATCAGGATTACGAATGCTGATCCATGTGGATTGAAAGAGACTTCTACCGATGATGCACTCAAAGTCCTTTGGTAACAGAGTCTGACACCATCAGTGTCATTAAGTGAGGCCAAGAAATTTATTCCATTTCTTATGACTGCAATAAGATCACATCAAACAGTCCAGCTGTTATGAAAGAATTTCCTCCCGAAGACTGGGCAACCAGCATCAAGGATTTGGATTTTTCTACAGGTGATATTCCCTGTTAACTCTCAATATTTACAAAAGTAATGATGCAGATAGCCAGACAATGCTTGTGTAGCAGCATTTTCTGCAAGTGACACACTTGAATAGTAGAGGCCATAGAGTACAATTATAAAGCCAGTACAGTCCGCCGTAAAGTGACAGAAGAAAAGGAAGAACAAGAAAGCGGCAGTGCAAGAAAACCTCAGCTGGCTGGCTCAGCTGGCAAGGGAAAAAGATGAAGATGGTACTACGGCATTCGGATGTTGGTGAAGGTGCAAAAGATGAAAAACTGTCCGTTGAGCATAAAACACTGCGCAATGGCTGCCACTGCTCATCGCTTTTAGCGGTTTTAACTTTATTACCTACTTTCTCCACAACTGATTAGCAGTGCTCTGGGACACCTTGACATACCAGGCTGTTTATTCTCCACTGCTCGGTCTGGCAGCTGATCCTTATTCTCCAACAAACGATACAACCAACAAGATGGCGCGCACGCCCAAACGCTTTCCTTTGACCGCTCAAGACTGTGCTCGCTGGTTATTTATTTGTTTTTACCAACGCAATGTGTCATCAGGGTTAGTTAGCTACAGACAGCAGAACACTACTGGAAATAGGAAAATCAGATTTCGCCGCACTCCCCAAGCGATTTTGGGTGTCTGACCTCCGTCGTGGGTCAGCTCTGGAGATACTACGCAGGCCCGATGACAAAATAATGGATGCGGTTGACCACACGCAGGAACAAAGAAGTGCTCGGGGAACGCAGCAGTGTCTGCAACAGCGAGAGAGCGAGCTCATTGCACACCATCATCGCAGCATCCTGCTGGCTAATGTTCAGTCACTGGATAAATGTTGCCAATCTATGGGCCAGAGTTACTTTCCAATATGACCTGAGGGATTGCAACATTCTGTGCCTTTACTGAAACATGGGCTGACCTCACCCATGCCGGACCAGTTGCAACGCCATTGACCTTATCTTCGTGTTCTGGCATGGACAGAACGCAGAGTCCGAATAAGGCTAAAGGTTGCGGAGGAGTGTGTTTCATGATCAACAAATAAGTGGTGCACGCACGGAGTGTTTCTACTCTCTCCAGCCGCTGCTCACATCATCTGGAATATTCAATTCAATTCAAATTTATTTATATAGCGCTCTTAACAACAGTCATTGTCACACACACAGCACTTACATATAACCGGCCTAAACCCCCAACAAGCAAGCTCTGAGGAAGGACAGTGGCATGAAAAAACTCCCCTAATAGGAAGAAACCTTGAGAGGAACTAAGACTCGGAGGGGGGACCCCATCCTCCTCTGCACGAACATTTAATGTACAACAAGCAATAGTTCAAGATGAGTTGTTAGTTATTTAAAGGAAGCAAAAGATACAAAAATAGTCCAAGGGATATTTCAAAATCCTGTTGTTGATAGCCACTTGCAGGACCCTCTCAGCAACACAAGATGAAATTAGTCTAGTATTGTGTTAAGTCAGTAGACGTCCATAGGGTCCAATCCCAGTTGGTTTCCATGATGATGTCCCCATGGGAGTCCTGGTGAAAGGGTCTGGCGGGTCAGGATCAGCCTGAGGCTGACAAGGCCAGCTCAGACGCCTCTGGGACTCCTGGTGAGCCTGCTGATCAAAGGTCAGCTTGGTAGGTCAGAGAGATGGTCAGTGCTGCCTCACAAGTGTCTCCAAAGAGTCCCGTGAGGGTTCGTCAGGCCAAACGCCATCCCGGGATCAGCTCGAGAACAGCCTCGAGAAAAGAAGAAAAGAGAGGAGAAAGCAGTGCCTCAACCTGTCCCTCCGGTAATGCTAGAGTAGCTATGGCAGCCTAGCTAAGAAGGGAGAGCTGGAAGGCAACACAGACATGAGGGCTTCCAGGGGTCTCGGCATCACACCAAACCACTGTCTGCAAACTTGAGCGATCAGCAGAGTGGCAGGATGACAGTTCAATCCCCCTTTCACCTTTAATCTGAATGACCATGAACCCCCAGATCTCTGCCTTAACTAAGAAAAAGGATTTAATAACCAAAAGACTGACTAAAACAAGTAAGTCTTAAGCCTTGACCTCCTAAAAGCAGAGATTGTTTCTGAGTTCCTAATTAACGGGTAGTTTATTCCCACAATTAGGCGCTTTATGAGCAAATGCTCTTCCCCCCCACGGTAAAGGCAAGCTATTCCCAGGTATTGGCTTTCAAAAGATCTGCTGCTGTATGGCCTGTTTATCACTGGATTGTAAGTGCAAATGAGGTCAATTTCATACTGCGTAAGACCATTTAGAGCTTTTATAGGTCAAGAGAAGTAATTTTTATAGTTTCATTAATGCAAATTTTACTGGTACAGTGGAAAGAGTGAGGATAGAATTGGGGTGATATGATCATATTTTTTGTTTTAGTGAGGACTCTGGCTGCTGCATTTGAACCAGCTGAGTTTATTTAACAACCCATTTGGACAACCAGAGAATAAGACATTGTAGCACTCTAGAGTCTGAGGTAATAAATGCATGAACTAGTTTTCTGCATCTAGAAAGAAGGATAGCACGTTTCTTAGTTTAGCAATACACGGAGCTGAAAGAAGGAGGTGCTTACTCAATGTTAGCGCATGTACATCAAATGAAAGATTGGGAGTCTGTGCAACAACGAAGGTTTTTAGCAAACATTACTTTCAGCACATGTGGATAATCCACTTGCACTGACCCGTGATGTCAGATAGCTGACTTCAGGCATTAGTGTGTTAGTGACCCTAAAGGTCTTGTCTCAGATTTAGCTGGAGGAAGGTCCTGACATCCACTTTTTATGTCATATACATTTTTCCATTTTCTGAAATTGTTGGTCTGTCTTCTGTTTAGCCGAGTTATATAATCAGGTATCACGGCAAAACAGTGGAAACTAATTCCATGCTTACTAATGACTGAGCTTGAAGGTAGCATGTACAGCGAATATAAGGAATCAAAATTGATCCCGGTACCATATTTACCCTGACGTGATCAGAGTGAATCACCATTTACATCCACACATACTGATAGCGGTCTGAAAGGGTGGATCTGGAACCAAGAGAGAGGGCTACCCTGATACCAACAAAGAGTGTTCAAGTCTATCTATGAGAATGGTGATCAACAGTATCAAAAGCAGCACTAAGATCAAGCAGCATCTAGGAGCGAGGCATAGCCCTGACTCAGCAGATAAGAGAAGATCATTCACCACCTTCAGCAGAGCAGTCTCTGTGCTGTAAGGGCTCTAAACCCAGACCGAAACATTTCATAACTATTTCCCAAGAATCTGAGGCGCTTACTGGCAACAACCTTTTTCTATTATTATTTGGAGATAAATGAGATTAGATATTGGTCTATAAGCCTAACATTACCAGGGATCCAGGTATTGGCTTTCTTCAAAGCAAAAGGTTTAATCACTGCTAATTTAAGAGGACGGGGTAAATAACCACCGTTAATAGAGAGTTAATTATTGTTAGTAGAGGTTAATTCACTTACTGAATCATCTCTTTGAGAAATGCTGAAACAGGATCTAAATATGCAAGGCAGATGAATTTGAGGAAAGGATTAAAAGACGTTGATCTGACTTGGTCAACCGGAGTAAATGATTCAAATAAGATGGCTGCAGTATTAATACTTGCCTTGTCATAGTCAACACTGTAGTTACTTGATTTTAGAATATTCTGTCTAATTGAACAAATTTTTTGGTCAAAAAGTTCAAGTAAATTTGCCAATTAGAAACAATGTTGGTACAGTTTGAGTAGTAGTCTGGCTATTAGTCAGCTTGATACCATGTTAAATAGAAACCTAGGATGAAGTTTTTGTTATTTTCAATTAGTTAGCCAGATAGGTATTCTGATTTTGCAGCTCTAAGAGCCTTTTATAGCTTCCTGCTAGCGTCTTTTCCATGCTAGTTCAAATACCACTAATCTAGTTTTGCCGCTTATTTCTAGTTTTCGTGTCCTTGTTTTAGGCCACGTGAGGTGGTCATTATACAAGGGGATGTTTTGTTTTCTGACCCTTTAATTTTAACGGAGCAATTTTATCTATGCGGAACAAAGCGAGAAGCAGATATAGTCCGTATTACTCTCAAGTTCAGCAAGATTAGATATTTCGCACTGTCAGAAACGCATAGATCGGGAGATTATCAATAAAGTTACTAGCTGTATCTGAAGTGATTGTACGCTTGGAGCAGAAGGAGTTGTAGTATTGTGTTTTGACTAAAGTGAAAAATCAAAATGTAATGAGATGGTGGTCAGAAATAATACCTTGGCCTGAGGCAGTACTGTGCTTACATTATCTACATTAAGACCAAACTATAGGATTAAATCAAGTGTATGACCAAGAGTTGTGAGTGGGGCCCAGTTACATTTTGAAATAATGCCCATGGAATCTAGTAAATTAGGGTAAAAGCTGCTGTCAGAGTGATCTGTTCATTATTCATATGAATATTAAAGTCTCCCACAATTATTGCTCTTTCAAGCTGAAATAACCAGGTCTGACAGAAATTCTGAAAATTCAGTTAGGAATTCAGAATAAGGACCTGGTGGACGGTAAATCGTAATGAGAAGGGAGCTTAATAAAAATTAGGGTTTGCAGGATATGTCTGCAACTTAAGGAATAATAATTCAATGATTTAAATATAAATTTAGGTCCTGACTCTGTGTTATTGGAAAGAGATCTTTTCGTAGATCGTTGCAATACCTCCCCTTACCACTGAGTCGGGGTTTATGTCATAACTATATCCTGAGGCGTCGATCATTTAAGGCTAAATACCGCTGGGTCTTACCCATGTCTTCAGTTAAACAGAGCACTGCTTAGGGACGTGGTCTGAAATCATTTCACTAATAATAAGTGCCTTAGTAGTTAATGATCTAATATTTAGTAGTCCTACTTTTAGCTTAGTGCCACAGAGTTCTGCATTGCTGCTCTAATTTAATAGAAATGATTGGAAAAGACGCCTTTCAGCATTTTACGATGAACCATTTTGGGTTCAGCACAGAGACAATAAAGTCAGTATGGTGGTACCCCAGGTGGCGGTTCAAAGGCAACCTGCATGGTCGGTTTAGCTCTTCTGCTCATGTGGCCTGGCCTTGGTCTCGGGTTTGTCAATGGCCGCCACACCTGAACCTGCATAAAGGCTAGCTGTTATGTTCATTGAAATACGGGCAGCACCTCCACGAGGGGTGGATACCATCCCGGCCTTCCGTAAAAGACCAGGTCAAGGTGGACCAGCATCTACAAAACCTATGCTATTTTCAGAGCACCACTTTGACAGCCAGCAGTTCAGCCACCAGAGCCTGCTGTAGGTCCCCGGAGCCACGCTCTAGCTGGAGGGGCCAGAGAGACTACTGCTCAGATATTGTTTCACAGGGCTCACACACCCTTAAAATTACTTTGGTTACTTCCAGACTGTCTGAGCTTGGACGTCAGCAGAGCCGGTATAATATGGACTTAATTATCTGGAATATTCACGCCTATTACTGGCCAGCACCCAAGATTGGCCCTGATGTCCGGCGCTCTGGCCCCGTAAACAATTTACTCCTGACTGCTGGTGCTAAGGGTCTAGCTTATTTTCACGCGTCAGAATAGAATCACCTATCACCAAAGACTTTTCAACAGGCGCTCAGCCGGTGTTTCTTACCGAGCGGGGTAAACCTGTTCGACACGCTGAGAGATGGAGAGTGGTGTCGGGAGTAGCCTTTGCCGAGTTTCCGGCTCTCCGCCTATGTTTCGCCAACCGCCACCCATTGGTCTCTGCTGCGGAACCCTAATGCCGGAGTTTTGGGCCTGAACACTTAAATCTGGAACCTGAAGCCCCCAGACTCCCCTGACCAAGTAACCTGCAGCTAAAGGGGTTACCTGGCGACTGTGCTAACGCCTGAGGCGCGTCTCTAGTTCTATGATCTTCTCTGTCAGAGCTTTCACCATCTTACACCTTTTTACAGATAAAGTTATTCACCACTTAACCTATCACTGCTGACGAGGTGAGCCAAGGCTAAACATTCTACACTCACTACAGAAAACAACATCACCGTTAGGCATCTTATTTAAAAGAACAGATATCACTTACGTTGCTATTAGTTGGATCAGGGATCGCTGGAGAAGTTGCTTGCCATTTTATGCCTCAGTCCCGGCCATGTTGGAGATAAATCCATATTTAGGTTTTAGCTGCTATTATATTAAAAAAAAAAGTCAAAAGTCAACTTTATTGTCATCTCTGCTATATACTGTACAGATACATAGAGAGATCTAGGACGACGGGTTCAGGTTATTTAGTGCAAACAAACAAAGAACAGAGACAAATAGGGCAGGGCGCACGACTAGGCACATGTGGAATAAAACAATAACAGTAAAAATAATAAAATATACATAAACAATATACATTTTAAACCAGACAACATACAATATACATTTTAGGACTAGACAGGGGAGACAGACAGAGGTAAACATGTTTGTCAAGTCAGATGCAGTATTCTTAACAGGTTGAAATTGACATTTACACTGAGTGTGCAAGAGGTAGAGTTATACTAGACAGATACTATATCCGACTATTTCCAAGTAATAATGTTCAGTATAAAAATATGCAAAATATTTAAACAGGCAAATTGACATTTACATTGGATGTGCAGGAGGTAGAAGGTTATAATATGACAGAGATACCATATTCGGCTATTTATGTGGCTACGTCTGAGGGAAGTGTGCAAACATTCAGAAAGCAGCATATAATGTTTAGCAAAAAGTGGCAGCAGGCAGTGGTCATACTGCAGTTATTAGCATCAAAAGTGACAGTGGTGTAAAGTGGCAGCAGTCAAGTGCAGGGTAACAGAAACAGTTTCTTCACAGTCCAGGTGTATGGGGGGGTGTGGATACAGGGAGGAGTTCAAAAGTCTGATGGCCAGGGAATAGGTTATCACGCATCCTGGAGGATCGAGACCTGATGCTGCGAAAGCGGCTCGCCAGATGAAGGAGGTGAACAGCCCAGGTGAAGGGTGAGGGTCGAGCACGGTGCAGGAGGCCCTTCTGATGCAGCGCTTTGTAGAAGATGTCCTGCAGCGGGCGGAAGAGACGCCCGATGATGTTGCCAGCTGTTTTGACGCATCTTGAAGTTGCCTGATATCGGCAACAGCACTGTTGCTGAACCAGGCAGAGATGCAGCTGGTCAGGACGGCTCTTTGCGTGCCCCAGAATGCGGTGAGGGTGGGGGCAGGTTGGTTTCGCCACTGCCTCAGGAAGTGGAGACGCTGCTGGGCCTTGTGGTGATGGAGGTGGTGTTGGTGGTCCAGGTGAGACTGCCTGAGAGAACCCCAGGAACTTGGTGTTTTTACAGTCTCAAACTGCGGAGCCGTGGATGCTGAGGTGTAGAGCGAGTTCTCCTGAAGTCGACGACATTTTTTGTTTTGTCCATATCTGAAGCGACACAGAAAGAGCTCACTGTATTCAGGCAGTTAGTTGCTGGAACTCATCTCTATACGCCGACTATCATAGTGTTGCTGATGAGTTCTTACCACGGTCGTAATATCGGGCGAATTTGATGATGTGGTTTGAGCTAAAGTAGGCAGAAGTCGTGAGAGTCAGGAGGAACAGTATGAGAACGCGAGCCCCTGAGGAGCTCCGGCATCAGCCTGATGGTGCTGGAAATGTTGTCGCCGATTCGGACGGACTGAGGTCTCTCTGACAGGAAATCCAGAATCAGTTACAGAGTGAGGTGCTCAGTCCCAGCCTGCCCAAGCCTATGGGCCACACAGTCTTTGGGGGATGATGGTGTTGAATGCTGAACTAAAGTCTATGAACAGCAATCAACATAAGAGCCTTATTGTCCAAGTGTGAGAGGAAAGGTGAAGTGCAGTGGATATCGCCTCAGTCGACCTGTTTAAAAGTGAGTAGGGCAAACTGCAGAGGGTCCAGTGAGGGGGGAGGTTGTTTTCACCTGGTGCTATGACAAGTCTCTCTCGGCACTTATGGTGATGGGGGCTGTGAGCGATGGGGCTGGTAGTCATTCAGGCAGGAAATTGAAGATTTTTTGCACTGGGATGATGGTGGTGGACTTGAAGCACGCCAGACGATCATCTGGCTTCAGCTTAAGTGTTGAAGATGTCCGTGAACACCTTTGGCGCAGTTGGTCACGCCAAGAGTCTCTTGCAGCACACCCACTCCGGGAATGTTGTCAGACCATAGCTGCTGCTGACCTTGGCTTAAGGTTTCTCTCACGCCAGCTGCAGGCAGAGAGATGGTCTGGTCGGTGATGGATATGCCAGTTTTCGTCGTCTGCGTGTTGTTCAGTGCATCAAAACCGTGCATAGAACTTGTTCAGCTCCCTCAGGGAGTGTGGCATCCTCACAGCTGCTTGCGCTGGCTTGTATTGCGGACAGCCTGATGCCCTGCCATAGCCCGCGAGTCTTTTGTGTTGAAATGGTTCTGGATCTTTTTGGCGCAGCGCCGCTTTGCTTGGACGGATAGAGCGAGAGGTTAGCCCTGGTTGTTCTTAGGGCAGCTTTACTCGACCGGAAAGCAGCATCTCTCTCTTCTCAGCAGCAAGACGACCTGTGCTAGAACCAGGGCTTCTCGTTGGTTTCTAGGTGGTGATGTTCTTCAGACGGTAACATCCTCTATGCACCCTGGAGATGTAGTAAGTCACAGCAGATTCTGCAAACTCGTCTGTGTTAACGTGAAAGCCGCTGCACGTCAGTCATTTCTTTTGCAAAACATTCCAGTCCGGTGCACTCAAAGCAGTCCTGGAGTGCTGGAGACAGTTCCACTGGGCCAGACTCTGATGGTCTTTCCCCAGCAGGTCTTGCGCGTTTCAGCAGTGTTGAGCATGCAAGGCAGCACTACCGTAGCGTGGTCTGAAGAGCCGATGTGGGCGCACGTTGTTGTAGGCACCTTTTTTTTTTCGTTACCAGCGCATTATGCAGCAAGTTTTACTTTCGTAATAGACCGAAAGGATTCAAGCATTCATTCATTTTAAATATTTCATTTTAATTTTTTTTTCATGCATGTATTATTATTATTATTATGATTATTATTATGATTATTATTATTATTATTATTATTTTGAGTCCAAGCACGAAGTGCTTATGGACCTCTCTTGTAATTGTTCTTTCTTTGTAATTTTTTTTTCTCATACAAAATGGATTGTGCAATTTGAACAGTAAGTCACAGAAGGCTGAAATTTTCAGGGTAAGTAGGAATGCTGTTAACTTTGGCTACCTTGTGAACCCTTTTAGAGATTAATCATTATTTTTAATTTAATTAATTATTATGTGGATTCAAAGATGACATTTCATTATTATAAAATCAGTTTTGGGGTGGCGCAGTGTGTTGTGAGGCAGCGGCGCATTGGTTAGCACTGCCGCCTTACAGCAAGACGGTCCTGGGTTCGAGCCGCGAGTCGGCCGTAGGGCCGTTCTGTGTGGATTTTGCATGCTTTTCCATGTTTGCATGACTCTATATTGGCCCCGCAATGTATGAATGTGAGTGTGATTGTGAGTGCCCTGCGGCGTGTTTGTTCCCCGCCTTGTGCCCGTAGGTTCCTGGGATAGGTTTCAGTCCCCCCGCGACCCCTGTCGGGATTAAAATGTATGAATTAAATAATGAATGAATTAATTAATAAATCCCTTTTGGAACTTACTAAGTAAAACTTAGTATGGTACAGTTGGTAATGTAAAAATAGTAAAGAAGCTTCACTACGAAATCACACGTCTTAGAAAAGACATTCATTCTTTGTCAAAAACATCAGCATTAGCAACATGTGGAGGTGTGTCTATAACATACACATACGCAGATACTGCTAATGATCAGTGGCCCTTTGTGATATTTTTTGCGATGTGTGCTTAGACCCGGTTTGTTGCAGTTTGCACCTATATTCAATCTGTAGTAATGTTAGATACAAATATAAAATATGTGACTCTGCACGGTTAAACCAGTTGCTTGTCGCAACGGAGGTTTCCGAGAAAAACAACCGTTCATGTTGCATGGGGTAAAATTTTGGATTTTTTGTTTTTAGTGATGTGAAACTGAAACAGTGGAAGGTCTATACTGTACTGTTGTGAATAAATTTCTCTGAAAAACTTACCTTCTCCATCCTAAAAACGTGACTTTCTTGAGGTGAGGAATTCAATTCCGGCAGCATGTTAAAAGTTTCTGTTTTGACCGCTCTACTTCAATATTGTATTACTAGTGTGAAGATATTTCTATTGAATCTATCTTCGTCTCCCGAGTTCAGTTAACCTAACGCAGGTAGGCTATCCGTGTGGCTGTGAATGCAGCATAGGCTACCGTAAATGCAAACGTAGCTGCGACCGCACCAAGCGTCTGTGAGTGCCACGTTGATAGTCAACTTCAAAGGCAGATTTCTCCGTTTCTCACTTGGCATGACAGGAGAAATCCGACTCCTTTGAATGTTGATATCTCAGTCATATATCGTCCGATTCATTCGATATAGGTATCGTTTTGAAGGTTGATTTTGCCCTTTCATGAAAAAATAACTTAATTTTGAAAATTTGAGAGAAGCGACTGGTTTTGCCATGGAGGGTCACATATGTATTTTGCGTGACCTGAAAGTTACCATGAAGAAAATAAGTGGGAACACACCAAAATGGAAATATCAGTGTGTATTTTCCGTGTATTTTAAGGCTTGCACAATTGGGAAACAAACTGATAGTCTTTGGTCAAAAATTGAAAAACAAAACCTAAACACTCCCAATGGTAGACAGGACATTTACAGCATGTTGCACACTCTTCTCCAGAGCGACTTCTATTTTCCTAATTTCAGGGACGGATCTTGAGGCAGTTGGCAGTGTAATGGTTAGGGTGTTTGACTTGTGATTGGAAGGTCACCGGTTTGAATCCCGGACTGGTAAAGGTACCTTTCCAGAGGTTACATTTGGTTGTGTCCACATTGACAAATAATCACACACTTTCACTTTCACTGCAGCAACTTGGGGTTAAGAGTCTTGCTCAGGGAACCAATGATGGTTTGCGGATGACACAGTGGTGTTGGGGTTAATCTCCAACAACAATAAGACGGCCTACATGGACGAGGTGGAGAACCTGGCACTCTGGTGTCAGGATAACTGCCTCCAGCTGAACGTCAGCAAGACGAAGGAGCTGGTGGTGGACTTCAGCCAGAGACAATGCATCTATAGACCCCTCACCATCAACGGTGCTCCAGTGGAAAAGGTGTGTTCGATCAAATACCTTGGTGTCTACATCTCTGAGGACCTGACATGGGCTGAACATATCAGTGTTCAAGTCAGGAGGGCAAAGCAGCGTCTGTACCACCTTAGAAACCTGAGGAAGTTTGGGGTTTCCCCTGCTGTTCTGAAAGCTTTCTATTCTGGTGCTGTGGAGAGCATCATTACACAGAACATCTTGTCCTGGTACGGGAACAGCTGTGTTCAGGACCAGAAAGCCCTCCAGAGAGTGATCCGGGCAGCGGAGGGCTGCTGCATGTCAGCTCTCCCTTCCCTGCAGGAAATTTACACCAAGAGATGTAGGACCAGGGCAATCAGGATTATAAAAGACTCATCTCATCCTGGAAACTGACTTTTTCATCTTCTGCAATCAGGCAGAAGGTTAAGCACCATCATGGCCAAAACAGAGAGACTCAGGAGGAGTTTCTATCCTCAAGCCATCCGTTTTCTAAACCAGGACATGCCTTTCTAAGTCTCATTCTGCCATTACATACTGCTAATACATACCTCATATTGTTATGATCACTTATACTGTCTGCCACATTTTACTGCCTTAATTCTGCTATTACATACTGCTATATAACCTCAGTTGTGATGATCATTTATACTGTTGCCACATTTCACTGTCCAAATGTCACATGCTTCTACTCTGTCTGCTACATACAATGCTGCAGTTGCACTCGGCACTTTAAAAACATCTCATTGCACCTGTCATCTGTCTCTAGAATAATTTTGTAAACTCAGGTTAAACGTCAATACATTTTTTAAATTTAGTATATACATGCAGATACACCTGTACCCAGCTTGAGTCGTAAATTAAAATTGTACTCCATGCACATATGTAACTTTATATACCTTATTGTATATAAGAATATAGTTTTATTTTGTCTTTCCCTGACCTACCTTATTTAAGTTTGTACTTGTATTTGTATCTCTATTTTTGTTTTTGTTTTTTTTTAATTGCCTAATTGCACAGTTAAAAGAGCAGATCAGGATATATTTCACTGCATGTTGTACTTGTATAATTTGCATGTGACAAATAAAGAATCTTGAATCTTGGTGCAGATAGATAGATAGATAGATAGATAGATAGATGGACAGACGGACAGACGGATGGATGGATGGACGGATGAATACATAGATAGATTGACTGATATAGATAGGTTGATACATTGTTGGATGAAATGATTAAATGATGAATGGATGAATTGATGGATGTATGCATAGACAGATAGATATAAACACATTTGTAAATAGATGAAAGGATGGATGGACTGATACATATGTAGATGTAAATATATTTTTAGACAGAGAGATAGATGGATGGATGGAAGGATGAAGGGATGCATAGATGGATAGATGTATACACATTCTCTGATAGACTTTTTACCCGGTAAGCCTTCACCTGAAGAAATATCAGCTCGTGCAGAGGACAGAGAGTGGGAGCGAGGGAAGATAAACGAGTGTGGCATGGAGGAGGTGCAGGCGTATATTTATAGCACCAGTGTGTTTGTGTGATGAGACCTAAAGCCCGAATCTCGGCGGGGGAGAGATCAGCGAAAACTACACTACCATTCATCATCCGCTTCCACCTTACTGCCGCCAGAGAGATGTTCCCTAACACATTAAAACTCTCTCTCTCTTTCTCACTCACTCTCTCTCTCTCTCTCTAGCCCACACATCGTGTTGTTCTTAATGAGATCGATATGAAAACGCATCCGTTCTAGATTTTCTCATCTCGCTAAACTGTCTTCCCCCAAAATCCTACTCAACATCAGTAGCAGTAAAATGCAAGGTCTCGATTTTCAGTACCAACAGAGACTAAATCAAAGTTAGTCTAGGCCTAAGCTTGATCAGGATATGCACATGGTTCAAGCAGGAAAAATGTTCATTTAAACCAAGAAACAATAGTTTATAGTGAACAAATGGTTGATAACTGTGAATAGCTAAAGTGCTGAGTGCATTCATTTGTATATATTTTCATCATTGTTTTTCTGCCTTTTAATGTAAAATTTGGTGCTAAAAATGCTAAATAGCTGGCCACGAGAACACAAAAATCTTAAATGATTGGTTATACAACACAACCAAAAAAATTATTTAAACAAATGATATTTATCTGAGACTTTTTTAAACACATTGTTCCAAACTCAACAACATGCATGGTATTGATGAAAAATACCAAAAAGAGGATTAGGGTTGGAGTTATCACATATGGCCGCAAACACATAATGAATGCCATTTATGATGCGAATGGGACGTTCATAATGCACTAATTTAGCCACTGAACACAAAGTGGTTTCTCACAAATAACCAACAAATAATGGAAAATGGGAAAATGGACGTAACTCTTGAATGAGTGCATGAAGCATAAACAAGAAAAACACACTACACTGCTATAGCCTGTACGATTAAGAGTTTGAACAGCGTTCAAACTCTAGCACAAAAACTGTAGGAGAAGCAGAGGCACCAAACATGGGCGGATAACAAAATAATGATGCAAATAACACATTTTTACAGTTGGAAAAAAGAAAGAACTCAAGAACAAGTGTATGTATCAACAACATGAATGAAAGCAACATACTCTGCTATTGCTGACACAATCACATAATAAGCTGCACAATAGCAGCTAATGCAGTAAGCATCAAAGAAAGAGGTCAGTGAGTCAGAAGTCAAAATAAGCAAAAAAGTAAAAAAGTTTTATTATGACCTCAAATAAATTTATGTAGCATTTTAGCGCTCCCTGTTGTTCAAATAGAATCATTTTTTATATTCCCCTTTTCCATATCTTAGTTTTGATTAACTACATTAATTACATCAAGGCATAAAGAGTTAGAATTTAGAACAATAAAAGTCAAAGTCAAAGTCAAAGTAAACTTTCTTGTCATCTCTGCTATATACTGTACAGATATACAGAGAGATGAGACGACGTCGCTCCAGTTTACACAGTGCAAGAAGAAATAAAGAACAAAGAACAAAGAACAGCTAGGGCACATGGAATAAACAATATATAAATAGAACACAAAATATACATTTAAAGCTAGAAATAGAAATAGAAGTATAAGGAGAAATAAGTAGAGACAGTGCAAAAATTGTGCAAATGTTATTGGCAATGTTGTAGCAACAGTAATACCATACAGTTTGTAAATATAGACATTACTCTTAAACATCTTTTCAGAGACAGTTTCAGTACAACATCAATGAGATATAGCAGCATGTGCATCACAGCAACGGTGATGTGTAAAGTGCAGAGGTGCAAGAGTCAGTTCACAGTCCGGGTATGTGTGGGGAGAAGTGTGAGGGCAGGAACTGTCTTCAAGAGTCTGATGGCTTGTGGGAAAAAGCTATCACGCATTCTGGTGGACCGAGTCCTGATGCTGCGATAGCATCTGCCGGATGGGAGGAGTATAAAGAGTCCATGTGAAGGATGTGAGGGGTCGAGCACGATGCAGGAGGCCCTCCTGATGCAACATTTGTAAAAGATGTCCTGCAATGGCGGAAGAGACACTCCAATGATGTTGCCAGCTGCTTTGACAATCCGTTGTAGCCGCCTGATATTGGCAACAGTGCTGTTGCAACTGGTCAGGATGCTCTCGCTTCAGCCGTCTCAGGAAGTGGAGGCGCTGCTGGGCCTTTTTGATAATGGAGGTGGTGTTGGTGGTCCAGGTTAGGTCGTCTGAGATGTGAACTCCCAGGAACTGGCGATGCTGAGTGGTGTGGGGGTGGGGTGAGTTCTCCTGAAGTCGACAATCATTTCCTTGGTTTTGTGCACATTTAGCGACAGGTTGTTCTCACTGCACCAGGCAGCCAGCTGCTGAAGCTCATCTGTACGCCGACTCATCGTTGTTGCTGATGAGCCCCACCACGGTTGTGTTGTCGGCGAATTTGATGATGTGGTTTGAGCTGTGCAGGGCGGTGCAGTTGTGGGTCAGGAGTGTGAACAGAAGTGGACTGAGAATGCAGCCCTGAGGAGCTCCTGTGCTCAGTCTGATGGTGCTGGAAATGTTGTCGCCGATTCGGACGGACTGAGGCCTCTCTGACAGGAAATCCAGTATCCAGTTGCAAAGTTAGGTGCTCAGTACCAATCCGCTCATTTCACACAGACTTTGGGGAATGATGGTGTTGAATGCTGAACTAAAGTCTATGAACAGCAATCTAACATAAGAGTCTTTATTGTCCAAGTGAGAGAGGGAAAGGTGAAGTGCAGTGGATCAGTCATCAGTTGACCTGTTTGTGCGATAGGCGAACTGCAGCGGGTCCAGTGAGTGGGGGAGGTTGTTTTTCACCTGTGCCATGACAAGTCTCTTGTCTCTTCATGGTGATGGGGGTCAGAGCGATGGGACGATAGTGGATGATGGTTGTGGATTTGAAGCATGCTGGGATGATCATCTGGCTCAGTGATGTGTTGAAGATGTCTGTGAAGACCTCGGCCATCTGATCAGCACAGTCTCTGAGCACACGACCTGGAATGTTGTCTGGACCGGCAGCCTTTCATGGGTTGCCCTTGATGAAAGTTCTTCTTACGTCAGCTGCAGGCAGAAAGATGATCTGGTTGGTGATGGGAGTCGTGGCTTTCGTCGTGTGCGTATTGTTCAGTGCATCAAACCATGCGTAGAACTTATTCAGCTCCTTAGGGAGCATAAAGTGAAATGACATAGGAAAAAGAATCAAAGATGGAAATAGAAATGTGTGACTTGGTAGTGAAACTTTTTTTTGTTTGTAAAAAACAAACTATTCAGTCACAAAGTGATTGTAAAAGTAAAAGTAAATAGTAAGCAGTTTCAAGAACTTCTTCTTTATTGTAAGCACTTCTCAAACCCTGAAATTTTCAAGCACTCATATAAACCCTGAGCTACAAATTTGAAGTTTTGTCATCAGAACAGGTTGTTTTCCAGGTAAACAAACGTGCAGCAGCTAATTATCTTCTAATCACCACTCCTTGCAGTTTTGACGTTTGTTTCATAAATGTTAAATATGGTAAATTAATGTGGTCGAGGTACTGGTGTAGCCTCCAGCATGTTATTTGACTGCTCTGACAACATACTGCAGGAATATGAGTTATTCAGTCATTTGACATATCTGGTGATTAAATATTAATTTGGTTTTCTAATGAAGTGTGTTTTGTGTGCACAGCAGATTTGAAATGTTACTGTGGAACTAACATTCATTCATTCATTAATTTTCCGAACCACTTAATCCCAACTGGGGTCACGGAGGCACTGGAGCCTATCCCGCGAACTTACGGGTGCAAGGCGGAGAACATCCCTGGACAGGCGCCAACATACTGCAGGGCATGGAACTAACACGAGATGTGAAAAATATTTTATGCTACAGTTAATAGATAACAACATGCATGCAGACGCTCAAGATGTTGATCCTTGTTATTTCTGTTGCATCAATAGCATTATTAGATAGATAGATAGATAGATAGATAGATAGATAGATAGATAGATAGATAGATAGATAGATAGATAGATAGATTGGTGGATTGGTAGATAGACAGATAGACAGATAGATGAATAGATACATAGATAGTGTCAGGGATCTGGTTAGGATATCACACAATGCTAGCTGTTAGCCATTAGCCCATGTAGTGTGGTTGGTTAACCCAAAAACGGAGTGAGATGCGAGTAGGTAGGAGAGCCACGCGAGTTGATCTAAGAACTCTCTAACGCAAAGAGCAAGGATTCCCACGAGAATCCATGTTCTAACAGACACACACTCAATCGAGGAGAATAACCAAATAACTGGAGTACTCACAGTTGACGCCGAAATGAATCGGAGGGTTGGGCTGGTAGACGCAATGACTGAGCGGCGAGCCACGAGAAAAAGACTCCTTTTATACTTCCCGAAACACGCAGACTACTTCTGGGTCCTCGTATCGGTCACATGATCAGAGTGCGCATGACAGATAGATAGATGGATATAGATAGATAGATAGATTAAAACTAATCAAGTTGAGCTGACCTTGTAAGTGTCTTTCTGCATCTGTCTTTTTCCTCTTCTTCTTCCTCCTCCTCCTCTTCTTCGGGCACTGGCCGTGATTACGGGACCCGGTGTGAACTCTATTAAACAATGTGTAATTGGACGATAAAATGCTGCTTTGTTTCCCAGTTTGCCGCCGACCGCTGCTCTCCTGGGACTTGTAGCAGATGGACTCAAAAATGAGAATAGAATTGTCACAGTCAAACCACAGACCACCTCCAGAGAGCTACAACAACATCTGGCTGCTGATGTTGTCATTGTACATCGCTCCACAGTCCAGCGCACTTTGCACCAGGAACAGCTCAGTGGAAGGGTGATGTGGAAAAAGAAGAGCTGCATGAGGTATGCAAAAGAGCATCTGGACAAGCCAGAAATATTCTGGAAAAACAGTGGACAGATGAGACTAAGATAGAGTTATTTGGTCATAACCAGAGGTGCTATGCATGGAGCATATGGTGCTAATACACAGCATTCCAGGAGAAGAACTTGCTGCCAACAGTAAAATTGGTGGAGGGTCCATGAACTGGACTGAACTGGAGGCATTTTGGAAGAATGGTCCAAAATACCACCAGCCAGAATTCAGGGACTTGTGAGTGGCTACAGGCTGTTATTTCAGCAAAAGGAGGCTCTACGAAATATTAATGGGATTATTCCTTTGGGGTGCCCAAATTTATGCACCTGCCTATTTTTGTTTATTTGTCACGTGCAAATTATACAGGTACAACATGCAGTGAAAAGAGCGGATCAGGATACATTTCACTGCATGTTGTACCTGTATAATTTGCACATGACAAATAAAGAATCTTGAAATCTTGAAATCATTACATTGTTTCTGTTGGCCCAATAAAAAAATATTTCACTACTGAATTGTTGCTGTTTCCATAACTTATCAAATATGTTAAAATTAAGTTGCTGTCTTCTCAAGCTTAGCAAGTTATGAATTAATACAGTTATTTTTTATCAGGGGTGCCCAAACTTTTGCATAAGACTGTATACACATATACACACATATGCACATATACTGTACATACACGGTCTCAGATGGAAAGTTGGATAGGTAGATAGACAGACAGACAGACAGACAGACAGACAGACAGACAGACAGATAGACAGACAGACAGACAGACAGACAGATAGACAGATAGATAGACTTACGGATGGGTGGATGTATGAATGAACAAATACATTGTTTATGTGAGTTATACATATATATATATACATACATACACACAGTATATATGTACAGGTGTGAAAAAATGCTGTAAACAAAGAATGCTTTCAAAAATGGTAGTGTTAATCATTTATTTTCACCAATCAACAAAATGCAGTGAATGAACAAAAGAGAAATCTAAATCAAATCAATATTTGGTGTGACCACCCTTTGCCTTCAAAACAGCATCAATTCTTCTAGGTACACTTGCACACAGTTTTTGAAGTAACTCGACTGGTAGGTTGTTCCAAACATCTTGGAGAACTAACCACAGATCTATAATCCTATAATCCTACAAAATAATATAATGACTACAAAATAATACAATGACTATAATCCTACAAAATCCCTGACTTTGTGCAAGTGTACCTATAAGAATTTTCTTTTGTTTGCTCACTTTGCATTTTGTAAATTGATAAAAGTAAACAATCATTATTTATATTTCTGAAAGCATACTTTGTTTACAGCATTTTTTAACACCTGCCTAAAACTTTTGCACAGTACTGTATATATGGCATCTTGTCCTCATGTCTTCTTTTGATAGGAAAATTTGAGATGTTTTTGAGGCAGCCAGACACACATTTATGCACACATACCTACACACACACACCCCAACATACATTGTATCTATGCGTTTATATGTATATGGTAAAAAGTAGAAACACCAGAAGCCTTTTTTTAAACATTTCTCTCCTCCATGCCCCACTCTAATGTGGTCTCCCGGCAACGTGCCGTAACCTTGGTAACCAACTTGGCGATGACCCGAGGTCTGAATGGGGAGATACGGTTAGTCCACCTTATCCCAGTTATCCCGGTGTCGGAGATGTGGAAGCTGGATGTGGGGACATGGGGAATATTCTGGAATGTCTAATACTGATGCTACTAATGCTTTATGTGTCCTGTGTGATTTGCTTGGATAAGAAAATTCTTTTCATCCTTTTTGGAATTCGAATGTCACAATCTGTGAATTTTCTTATTTAAATCTGTATTAGTGGTAAATTGCAGCCCTCATGCATTTTCCCATTCATGATTCGCGAATTCACAGATCCTCGAAAATTTTCTTAGAGCCGAACTTATTTGCATCCTCAATTTTTCCGCACATCTGCGAAATCCTTGAAAAACCCTACAGAATTGTTCATGTTTGTCATGTGGGTGCTGTGTTGTGCAAAAAAAGGATGGGGAAATAAATGCAGTGGAGGAGAAACAGGGGTTTATTGTCCAGAAAAATCACAACACAAAAGCACCAACAAAAAATGAGAATGAAACACAGTCACTTGGTGAATGGGAATCCAAAAAAGGGAAAAGGCAAACCAGGAAAAAACAATGACAAACTGGATGGTCTTGTGCCCCCGCTGTGGTAATCCAAATGCGAGCCCCTTGGGAAATCTCCAACCGGACCTGAGAAGCGGACTCCGAAATCCCAAAACCGGGGAAACCTGAACAGATCCGCAAGCATCCCAAAACGAGAGAAAACAGTCCACAGGTGGCTACAGCTCCAAAGCGCCACTGTCAGCGGGCAGCACGAGCCTGGAGCAGTGGAGAAAAAGCAAACGTGATGGGAAAAACAAAGGCAAACAGAACTTCTTTCTCCAAAATTTTGCAGAACACCCCGAGCTGATGGAGCTGGGGGCATCGACATTCCCGGCAAGGGGGGGTAACCCAGACCCCAGGGAGCCGCCGCCAGCAAAGACATTTGACAGGGGCTTGCCTGTATTGTGGCCAGCAGGGCCACTGGAAAGACAATTGCCCTCGCAAGGAGGCTCGCGAAAAGGAGAGACAGGTGGACAATATTGAGCATAGCCGGCTTGTTATTTCTGTTACGGTGATTGTGTTTGATTCTGTTCTGTCTGTGTCTGCCCTTGTAGATTCTGGATCGGCTGGGAACTTCATCTCGCAAACCCTGGTGTCATCCCTGTCTATCCCTGTCCCTCCCTTAGCCACCCCGGTCAGGGTCCATGCTTTAGATGGCCATTCATTCAGCAATGCGCCTCTTCGCACCATCACGACTCCCATCACCATCCAGATGACACCCTCACACACAGAGCAGCTACCCTTGGTTGTTTTGCCCCAGTCCACACACTCCCTTATTTTAGGACTTCCCTGGCTACATTTACACAATCCCCACATAGACTGGCAGCACCACACAATTATTTCCTGGCCACCTTCTTGCACCCGCACCTGTCTCTCACACCCAGTACACTCCACGTCCATTGAGAGCACTCAGACAGCAGATTTAAGTACCGTCCCCTCAGAGTACCACGACCTCCAGGAGGTCTTTTCAGCCACTAAAGCGACCTCCCTTCCTCCGCATCGGCCGTGGGACTGCGCAATTGATCTCCTGCCAGGTAAAACACCTCCCTGGTCATGTATTTATCCGTTGTCCGAGCCGGGGAATCAGGCAATAGAGGAGTACGTGGCCCTCCGGCAGGGATGCATCAGCAAATCACGGTCCCCTGCTTCTGCCAGTTTCTTTTTTGTTAAGAAAAAAGATGGTGGACTCTGGCCCTGTATTGATTACTGGGGGCTGAACGAGGTCACTGTGAAGTATACCCACCCACTTCCGTTGATCAAGGCCGAGAAATGTGAGTTCCACCAATCGGCGGTCTCCTTTCTCGGCTACCGACTCAGCGCTAGGGGGATCTCTATGGAGGAAGCCAAGGTGCATGCAGTGTCTGAGTGGCCTGAGCCCAAGTCGGTAAAAGAGATGCAGCAGTTTTTGGGGTTCGCCAATTACTATCGCCGGTTCATAAAGAACTACAGCACAGTGGCCGCCCCGCTCACGTCCCTCCTTCGAGGCAAACCTAAAAGCCTTCGTCTGACCTCAGAGGCCCGGGAGGCCTTTCAATTGCTCAAGAGACTGTTTACTACAGCCCCTTTCCTAAAATTACCTGATCCTGAAAAACCTTACACAGTAGCGGTAGATGCCTCGGGGGTGGGCCTGGGGCAGTCCTGTTGCAGATGCATGCAGGCAAATTGCATCCCTGTGCATATTACTCCCAGAAACTGACGGAAGCAGAATGCAATTACGATATTGGCAATCACGAACTGCTCGCTGTTAAGGCTGCCTTGGAAGAATGGCATCACCTGAAGGAGCGCAACATCCCTTCGCAGTCCTTACCGACCACCGAAACCTCGAGTATATCCAGCAAGCGAAACGACTGAATACTCGCCAAGCTCGGTGGACTTTGTTTTTTGCGAGGTTCAACTTCTCGATCTCGTATCACCCGGGTAAAGACAATGTGAAGGCAGACGTGCTGTCCCGCCAATTCGACTTGCCAGAAATGTCAAAAGAGCCTGAGCCCATTCTACCACCCTCGGTCCTGGTCACTCTGATTGCGTGGGAACTGGACGAGGAGATCGCCAGGGAGACCCGGGTGGCACCAGGCCCCCCTGGTTGTCCTCCTCAGAAGGTCTATGTACTGGAGTGACTCAGGCCGGGGGTGATCCAATGGGCCCACACTAACCTGGCCACCGGCCACCCCGGCATTACCCAGACTCAAGAAATAATTTCTAGAAAATACTGGTGGCCTTCCTTAAAGAAGGAGGTGTGGGCAGGCATCTCATCTTGCTCGGTATGTGCCACAACAAAAAGCTCACATCAGTTACCCACCGGAAAACTAATTCCCCTACCGATTCCAGGCCGACCGTGGTCCCACATTGCTGTGGACTTTGTCACGGATCTGCCAGAGTTGAAAGGAAACACAGCCGTTTTGATGGTCGTAGACAGGTTCTCGAAGGGCTGCTGCTTCATACCATTTGGTTCTCTCCCCTCTTCTCTCCAGGTAGCGGAGGCGCTGTTCCAGTACGTGTTCCGGTATTTTGGCATCCCTGAGGAGATCCTGTCTGACCGGGGTCCCCAGTTTGTCTCACAGGTCTGGAAGGTGTTCATGAAGCACCTGGGGACCGCCGTCGGCCTGACCTTGGGGTACCACCCCCAATCCAATGGTCAGGCAGAGAGAACCATCCAAGAGCTCGGCAGGTTCCTCAGGGCCTACTGTCATAGCCGGCAACACGACTGGGCAGACCTCCTCTGGTGGGCTGAGTATGCCCAGAACTCGCTGCACCATTCAGCCACGGGCCTGACACCTTTTGAGTGTGTGTTGGGGTGGCAGCCTCCGCTCTGTCCCTGGGATACAGAACTGACCGATGCACCCGGGGTGGATAACTGGTTCCGTAGGGTGGAGCAGGTCTGGGAGGGGGCTCACACCTCCATACAGCGGGCGGTTCGGCGCTTTGAAAATCAGGCCAACCGCCATCGGAGAAAGGGACCTCAGATCAAGGTAGGTGACTGGGTGTGGCTGTCCACAAGGGATTTCCGTCTTAATCTCCCCTGTGCCAAACTGTCTCCCCGGTATGTGGGTCCATTCCCCGTGTTGTCCCAGGTTAACCCAGTTTCTTATAAGTTGCAGCTACCACCCCATATGCGTGTGCACCCAGTGTTTCTTATGTCTCTTCTCAGGCCAGTCACCGAGGGGCCGCTGCATGAGGGCAACGCGGCCGAGACCCCTGCAGAGGTGCTGGAGATTGAAGGTGCACCCGCCCACCGGGTTCGTAGCTTCCTGGACTCCCGCAGGTGAAGGGGTGGTCTGCAATACCTGGTCGACTGGGAGGGTTATGGTCCCGAAGAGAGTAGCTGGGTCCCGGCGCGTGATGTCCTCAGTCAGGAACTGATCAAAGGCAGATTTCTCCATTTCTCACTTGGCGTGACAGGAGAAACCCGACTCCTTTGAATGTTGATATCTGAGTCATATTTCGTCCGATTCATTCGATATAGGTATCGTTTTGAAGATTGATTTATGCCCTTTCATGAAAAGATAATTCAATTTTGAAAATTTGCGACAAGCGACTGGTTTTGCCATGCAGAGTTACATATCAGAATCCATGTATTATATTATGCTGAAAAGTTATATTATTCCCTGAATAGTTCACGGGTGAATTGGATCGCGGCCTTACTTTTGGTTTGATTACTTTCAGCTGCATGTGGTTATGTTCTCGTTTCGCTATTGGTTTATTACTTTATTAGCTCATTTGGTTTTCCTTATTTAAACCAGCCGGTCCAAGCCCTCTTTGAGTTCTTCTCCCTCATACTTTGGTGCTGTGTTGTTCGTGTGGAGCTTATTTTTGGTTTGGAGAAAGAAGTTCTGTTTGCCTTTGTTTTTCCCATCACATTTGCTTTTTCTCCACTGCTCCAGGCTCGTGCTGCCCGCTGACAGTGGCGCTTTGGAGCTGTAGCTGCCTTGGACTGTTTTCTCTCGTTTTGGGACACTCATGGATCCGTTCAGGTTTCCCTGGTTTTGGGGTTTCGGAGTCCGCTTCTCAGGTCTTGTTGGAGATTTCCCAAGGGGCTCGCATTTGGATTACCACAGCGGGGGCACGAGACCATCCAGTTTGTCATTGTTTTTTCCTGGTTTGCCTTTTCCCTTTTTTGGATTCCCGTTCACCAAGTGACTGTGTTTCGTTCTCATTTTTTGCTGGTGCTTTTGTGTTGTGAATTTTCTGGACAATAAACCCGTTTCTCCTCCACTGTGTTTATTTCCCCATCCTTTTTTTGCACAACACAGCACCCACATGACAATGTTTAAGTTTTAAATTTTTTAAGTTTTCATGCTTTTAAGTGTAAAATTGGTAAGAAAAGTTTAGTTAATGGAGATTCTGCTGTGTTTTTGGGTAAAGTTCAAAACATACAATATAAATCTGTTAAAAAAATCCCTGAAAAACACGTCTTTCTTATGGAAACTGTCCTTTTTATGTACATACTGTACTGTACCTTTACAAGATGCAAATCCCATTCGCAAAGTTTATTCCCTTTGGAATGTTAATGGTTACATAAATATTAGAAAATAGTTAATTTACTATTTTGTAATAGTAAATACATGTTAACAGGGTTGGAAGTAGCCAATCACAGAGCATAGTTACCAGCTTTTCTCGCTGTTGATTGGCTGATAGCTCGGACGCTACATGCTTGAAATCGTGGTTCATCTTCCCGCATCTCAGTTCAACACGTGCGTATTACTTACAAGTGGGATAACTATTTTCAGTGCATGACCGGGGTCATATTTGGGGTTTAAACTATAGAAATAAGCAAATATTACCATTTTTAGTAACTCTACCAAACATCCGCGAATTCTCCTCATTCGCAACAGGTTCTAGAATCTAACCTTGCGAATGTCCGAGGTCTGACTGTAATTAGGAAATGTTACAACTGTGTATAAGGATGGAGCAGCTTCATATATAAATGTGTTGATATTACACTTAAGATTATTATATTTTTTGCTCTGAAATTGTTTATCAGATTACAGTTAGTACTAAAATTATAGATTACATTTCACATTTAAATCCATACCAGATTACACTGAATGCTGAGATTACATATAATGAGAACTGGGCTTACACACCAGTTACATTTAGCACCTAGTTTTCATATAAAGTTATGTTAAGAAATTGGATTACACGTTAGATTGTATTCCCACTGACATTACATTAAACTACCCAGAGCATGGAGATTACACTTCAGATTACATTTAACACTGAGATTACATATATAATTACAATGAGTGCTGGGATTACATGCCAGTTACATTTAGCACCTAGTTTACATATTAGATCACATTAAGTGCATTAGATAACATTCACCACTGAGATTATATTTTAGACAATAAATAGCATTTAGCTTTTAGCTCTTATATTACATTTCATATTACATTTAGCTTTGAGATTACTTATGGAATGACACTAAATACTGAGATTACACATGAGATTACATTTAGCCCTGAGATTATATATCAGATTAGACTGAGTACTAGCATTACAGCATTATCAGATTACATCAACCACAAAGATTATATATTATATAGATTATATATTAAATTATTTATACCATTAAGATTATTTTTGAGATTTGATATAGCAATAAGATTAAAAACCAAATTACATTTAATACTTAATTTACATATGTGACTCTGCACGGCGACTCTTTTTGTTTTTAGTGTTTTGAAACAGTGAAAGGTCTATACTGTACTGTTGTGAATAAATTTTGCTGAAAAACTTACCCTTTCCACCCTAAAAACATGACTTTCTTGAGGTAAGGAATTCAATTCCAGCAGAATGTTCAAAGTTTCTGTTTTGACCGCTCTACTCCAATATTTATGGTAAATCCACTAATTGACTAGTGTGAAGATATTTCTCCGATATCCATCGTCGTCTGCTGAGTTCAGTTAACCTAACGCAGGTAGGCTATCCGTGTGGCTGTGAATGCAGCGTAGGCTACCGTAAATGCAAATTTAGACGCGACCGCACCAAGCGTCTGTGAGTGCTACGTCGATAGTCAACTTCAAAGGCAGATTTCTCCGTTTCTCACTTGGCGTGACAGGAGAAACCCGACTCCTTTGAATGTTGATATCTCAGTCATATGTCGTCCCATTCATTCCATATAGGTATCGTTTTGAAGATTGATTTATGCCCTTTCATGAAAAGATAACTCAATTTTGAAAATTTGCGACAAGCGACTGGTTTTGCCATGCAGAGTTACATATCAGAATCCATGTATTATATTATGCTGAAAACTCAGATTATGTAGAGATATTATCAGTCATGAGATTATACATCAGATTTCACTGAGCAAAAATACTACTTATTACAGTTAGCTCTGAGATTACATATCTTATTCTGTTTAATACTAAAATTACACATAAAATCAAAATTCCAGATTACCTGGAATTACACGTCAAATAACTGCACCAGGAATGTTTTTTTCAGAACAGAACAAGCTCCCTGGAGAACCCAACTGAAGGTAAACCTTTTTAATATATTTAATTATTTAATAACCTTTTTAAAAAAATTAACACAGAATACATAATTTTAACCTATAGTTTAATGACCCAATCCCCATGAGGCAGCCTTTCATGTTTCTCTCACCAGAGACTCCAATTAGTTCTCATTACTAAGGACACTTTGTTAAATGAGCAACTGTCCCCACGCTTTGCACACACACACACAGGCACACATGCACACACACACACACACACTTACTCACACGTTTATGCCTTTATTACGTCCACTGAGACACTACAATGAAGACAAATCATTTGGGATCTTGATGTGAGATGAATTTTAGATGAATAAATGAAATAATACAGTATTAAAGCAGAGAAATGCTTTATAGAATCATCTGATCAGTAAATATTATAAGAGCCCACTGGAACCTAATGGAAACTGGGTTTTACTGGAACTACTGCACCTGTTACTTTTCACATATCTTAGTACTACAAACTTGAAATCTTTCAGTTCTCACTGAAGTTAAATATCTCTTGAGTACTTAAGTACTTCTACTTTGTCACTGTATTACATTAAGTACTTGTTTACTTGTTTTATGTTAAATACTTTCTCCTTGGTTACTATATTTGAGTATTATGCACTTGCTTACTGTACTTAGGACTTTGTACTTGTTACTGTACTGTACTGTACTTGTTACTGTTACTTGTTACTTGTTACTGTAGTTAAGAATTATGTTGAGTAATTTGTACTTGGATATTTTACTTAGGTGTTATGTTTAGTACTTTGTACTTGGATATTTTACTTAAATATTATGTTGAGTACTTTGTACTTGGTTACTCTACCTAAGTATTGAGTACTTTGTATTTTTTACTCTATTTAAGTATTACATTGCTTACATTACTGTACTTGAGTATTAACTACTCTACTTAACTTTTGTAATGTATTAAGAGCTTTTTACTTGCCTACTTAACACTTAATTATTATGCTAATGACTTGGTTACTCCACTTAAATTTTATGTTCAGTACCTTAGTCCTTAGTTTCTGTTTTTAAGCATTATATTGGCTACTTTCTACTTGGTTATTCTACTTAAGTAATATGTTGTGTACTTAAGACTTGATTACTGGACTTCAATATGATGCTGAGTACTTCATATACGTGGTTGCTCCTCTAAAGTAAAATGTTGAGAATTAGATACAATAAATCATGCACCATGACTTGACAAGGTGTGCAGTTCATGCTAAATTCATGCTTAATTTTTTAGCCACATCTCTGGGAGATAACAATTCTAATACTGTACATTTTATGTAGATTCTGTCTAATTTTCTATAGCTATTAGATCCAGCGAGTGGGTTTCACACATTTGCACTTGAATCAGATTTCAAGTTGCAAGTGCATTGCTTTTAACAAGCATTTGTCATTCAAACTAACCTCATTATAAAAATCATTGTATTACCTTAGCATGTAAAACACATTTCACAAAGCACAAACAGAATTTTGAGGCCTCTGTGTCCTTCATCAAGCTCCAGGCAGCTGTGGTGTGTATCAGGAGGCCGGACAATGAAGCTTGTGTCCCAAACAAATGCTGGAAAATATTTACATCAAGAACACAGACAGAAACATTCTGCTCAAACAAGGAAGAGGATGTAGCCTTGGAGAACGTGGAGAGAATTATGCTGAAAATGGTCATGTTGTAAATCTATTTTCCTTTCTGTTTCATATCATGAACATCAGCACATGTTCTACAGATCATGGCTACAGATCATAGTCTGTCTATATGATTTTACTGCATTTCATATTTGTGTCAAATCCAATCAAACCAAATCTGTAACTGCAGAAACTAAAGCCATGTTGTCTTGTCTGTGTATGTACAATATGTGTACATAGTAGAGATTACAGTAAAGTTATCCAACTGATGAGCTGCCATTTGGCAGCATGGTGGTGCAGTGGTTAGCACTGTCACCTCACAGCAAGAGGGTTCTGGGTTCAATCTCCAGGTCAACCATGGAGTTTTTCTAAGTGAATTGTTTGAGTGGGGTTTTCTCTGGGTTCTCTGGTTTTCTCTCACAGTCCAAAAGCATGAAGTTAAGGTTGATTCATTCATACATTTATTATCCGAACCACATAATCCCAAGTGGGGAGACCAAAGCCTACGGGAACTACAGATGCAAGGCGGGGACCAACCCTGTGGTGCATTTCTCAAAAGCATAGTTGCTAACGTATTGCTAACTACATTAGCAAAACTATGTTAGTTTTTATGTACACTATGTTAGCTGCTAACACAGTTAGCAACTATGCTTTTGGGAAACACACCCCTGGGCAGGTGCCAACACGCTGCAGGGCACACACATTCACACAATCACACTCTCATTCACACCTTACAGGGCCAATTAACCTATATTGCATGCTTTTGGACTGTGGGAGGACACCAGAGCACCCGGAGAAAACCCATGCAAACACAGAGTGAGCATGCTCACACAGAAACTCCACACAGAAAGGCTCTACCACTGACCTGGGGATCAAACACCCTGGTAAAGGGGGAGGCGTTGCAACCATTTATGAAAAACCTTTTTAATAACACCGAAGTCATTTTAAATTTAAATCATTTGAATTATTATTCCTTAGAATTGCAGACATGTCTTCATCGCTCCCCCTCATGATGAATTACTGTCCACCAGGTGCATATTCTGAATTTTTTACTGAATTTGCAGAATTTCTGTCAGACCTGTTTCTTTCAACTGAAAGAGCAATAATTGTGGGGGATTTTAATATTCATGTAGATATTGAACAAGATCCCCTTACAGCAGCTTTTACTAATATACTGGACTCCATGGGTATTGTTCAAAATGTAATTGCGCCCACTCACAACTGCAGTCATACCCTTGGTTTAATCCTATCATTTGGTCTTAATGTGGATAATGTAACGGTACTGCCACAGACCAGTATTATTTCTGACCACCATCTTATTAAGTTTAAATTTTACCTTAGTCAAAATACAAATTCCCCAACTTGCTTATGTACCAAGCGTACAATCACTTTAAGTACAGCTAGTAACTTTATTGATAAAATCTCCAATCTGTCGTTCCTGACAGGAGAAATGTCCAATCTTGCCAAACTTGAGAGTAGGGCTGCTCGATTATGAAAAAAAACATAATCACGATTAATTTGGTCAATCTTGAAATCACGATTATTTAACACTTTACTTTGTGTTACTATTTAAGACTTTATGCTGCTCTACTCCTTCCGCCATCTTTACCTGCTCAGACTGTACACCACCACCAGAACACATACGTGCATTCAGTCTTCGGAAGGTGCGTTAGTGTGCGTGCGTGTGTCATTCGGAACACAAGACAAAATATGAGTATACTTGCAGAGCATAATGTGGCAAAATAATTGTAATTATAATTGTTTTTTGTCAATTACATTATTTTTGTGATTGTTTGGAGCTGAAATTGAAATTGAAATTAAAATTCGATTAATTGCACAGCCTTACTTGAGAGTAATACAGATTATGTAACATCTATGCTTCATTCCACCTGACTAATAGCCAGGCTACTGCTCAAACTGTGCCAACATTGTTTTCTAGTAATGACTTTATGAACTTTTTTGACCAAAACATTTGTTCATTCAGACAAAATATTCTGAATACTAAAGTAACTACAGTGGCTGGCCTTGACAAGGCAAGTGCTAATACTGCAGCTGCCTTATTTGAATCATTTACTCCGGTTGACCAGTCAGATCTAATGTCCTTAATCCTTTCCTCAAATTCATCTACTTGTATGTTAGACCCTAGCAATAGTTAACTCCTCTATTAGCATTACCCAAATTAGCAGTGATTAAACCCTTGTTGAAGAAGCCCAACTTAGATCCCTTGGAAATGTTAAACTATAGACAATATTTAATCTCCCATTTATCTCCAAAATAATAGAGGAAGTTGTAGCCAGTCAATTAACCTAATTTTTGCAGGAAAATCAGATTTATGAAAGATTTCAGTCTGGGTTTAGAGCCAACCATAGCACAGAGACTGCTTTGCTGAAGGAAGTTTCTGCTGATCAGGGCTGTGACTCGCTCCTACTGCTGCTTGATCTTAGTGCTGCTTTTGATACTATAGATCATACCATTCTCCTAGATAGACTCGAACATGCTGTTCGTATCAGGGGAGTGGCCCTCTTTTGGTTCAAATCCGACCTTTCAGACTGCTATCAGTATGTGAATATAAATAGTGATTCCTCAGAACACGTCAAGGTGAAATAAGGAGTACCACACGGATCAGTTTTAGGTCCCTTGCTGTTTTCGCTGTACATGCTACCTTTAGGCTCAGTTATTTGTAAGCATGGAATTAGCTGTCATTCTTTTGTGGACGATACACAATTATATATATCAGCCAAACCAGAAGACAGATAGCAACTTCAGAAAATAGAAGAATGTTTAATTGACATAAAAAAGTGGATGCTGAGCAACTTCTGTCACGCGCACTGCCTCCCACGATCAACATTAGGACCCGGAAGTGGCCGGTTGTGGTTCAGGAAGTATAAAAGGAGTAATTTCCGTGCAGCGCATCGCTCTGTCATTGAGTCAACCAGCCCATCTTTCGACTCTGCTCGTTGTACTCTCAAGATTTGGTTCATCTACCTAAAAGAGTGTGTGTCTAGTAGAACACGGATTCTTGTGGGAATCCTAGCTCTTTGGGTAAGAGAGTTCTTAAATCAACTCACGTGGAAATCCTGCCTACTCGCGCTCTCAGCCGTGTTTGGGTTAACCACCACGCTACATGGGCTAATGGCTAACGGCAAACGGCTAGCGTGTAGCAATCTGTTACATCCTAACCAGATCACTGGCAGACTGTGAGTGTTCGGCATTCGGTTCATATCCTAACCAGATCCCTGTCCGAATCGTGAAACAGTCCAACAGCCGCCTAACCCGGCTGCTGGAAGATTGTGAATATCTGGCTTTCCTGTTATATCCTAATCAAATTTCTGACAACTTCCTCCAGTTGAATCTAGACAACACTCTAGACAAGACTGAGGTTCTTCTTACTGGCACTAAAGCCACCAGAAGTCAACTATCTGACATCATGGTCAGTCTTGATGGACTATCCATTGCACAAGTAATGTTATTAAAAACCTTGGTGTTACTCTAGACTCCGATCTTTCATTTGGTATACATGCTTCTAACATTAGTCGCAACGCCTTCCTTGAACTCCGTACAATGCCAAACTAAGAAACGTGCTATCCTTCCAAGATGCGGAGAAATTGGTTCATGCGCTTATTACCTCCAGGGTCAATTACTGTAATGTCTTATTCTCTGGTTGTCAAAATAGTTTATTAAGTAAATTCCAACTAGTCCAGAATGCAGCAGCCAGAGTCCCCACTAAAACTAAAAAATATGATCATATCACCCCAATTCTATCCTCACTCCACTGGCTACCAGTAAAATTTTGTGTTGACTATAAAATACTCCTCTTGACTTATAAAGCTCCAAATGGTCTTGCACCACAGTATATGAGTGACCTCATTTACAACTACAGTCCGTCTCGTACGCTTCGATCGCAAGACGCAGGACTTTTAGCAATAGCCAGAATAAAGAATGTTACCGTGGGGGGAAGAGTATTTGCTCATAAAGCATCACAGATGTGGAATAAACTTCCTATTAGTGTTTGGAGCTCAGAAACAATCTCTGCTTTCAAGTCAAGGCTTAAAACCTGCCTGTTTAGTCAGTCTTTTGGATATTAAAGTCCCTTTTTCTTAGGTAAAGGTGAGATCTGGGGGTTCATGGTCACCAGACCTCCAGGATCTGAGTTGCCTACCCCTGCACTAGACCAACACCACCACCTATTACACAATGACATTTCTGAAGACTGTTGAGTCTTTGTGCAATGTGCTGTGGGAAACTGAGACAAAGTGACGGTCAGCTCAGTATTTTGACTGCTTCACAGTAAGAGACTGGTCTGGTGTGATCACAGCAACGAGTCTCCCGAGGGCTGGACTCCATCTGACCGCTCAAGTTTGTACCCCTGTTGCCTTTTTGGTACATTCACATCTGCCTACAGTCTCCCAGGGAGGCCAGACAGAGGTGAGAGTGTGTGGGTGAATAAGTGTGTGTGTTTCAAAATGTGCATATACGAAAGGAGTGAAGGTGAAAGCTGACATATGTCACCATTCTTTAAGTGAGCAGGATTTCTAACCCACTTCTATCCCAGCAGGGGTGTGTGTGTGTGTTTGTGAAGCTGCCAATATGGGGACCTTATTGCACATCAACAAAATTGGGACCTGTGTCATTGTGGGGACAAAAAGTCCCCACAAAGTTAATCATTTCAGCATACCTATTTCTTTAAGCTCTAACTGGCATTTTTAAAATCTAAAAAGTCCACATCATGCTCGTATCCTTAAAAGTGTGTATGTGTTAAACTGATAAAGTGGGGACATGTGCCATGATGGAGACATAAACCCCACAATTTTGATTCAAGCCAACTTTCAGCAAATGTACACCAACGATTAAATCTTGGTTATGAAGATTTAAAACAATTAATATTTTGTTGAAATTAATAGATTTCAAAATGATTTCAATCATAAATCTTTTCAAAAAAGAATATTTAAATTGTTGAAGTTGATTCTTCCAAAATCTTGGATTCAAACATTTTAAAAATCACATTTTTGTTGAAATCAAAATTTCAAAGATTTGATAAATGTTTTTGCAAATATTTTGGGGTAATTCTTATGAAATATTAGTTTCAAAGATTAAAAAAAATCATAGACAAGAAACTAAAGTCAACATAAGATAAAATGCAGTGAGCAAAAGTTTTAACAAGTGTTTATTGTGAAATCCTGGTTGTGAAAACTTCAAACACATTTTAAATGAAGATTTCAAATATGACTTTTAAAAACCACATTTTTGGTTGAAATCCTGATTTCAAAGATATCAATATTAATAAGACATGAAGCAAAACGTTCAGCAAATATATACTGATGCAATCTGATTGTTTTAAAATGTTAAATCTGTCAGGGATCTGGTTAGGATTTAACGAGAAAGACAGACGTTCGCAATCTTCGAGCGGCCAGGTTAGGCGGCTCTCGGACTGTTTCACAATTCAGACAGTGATCTGATTAGGATGTGAACCAAATGCCAAACGCTCACAGCCTGCCAGTGATCTGGTTAGGATATAGCAGACTGTTACGCATTAGCCGTTAGCCCGTGTAGCGTGGTGGTTAACCCAAACACGGCTGAGAGCGCGAGTAGGCAGAATTTTCACGTTAGTTGATATAAGAACTCTCTTACACAAAGAGCAAGGATTCCCACACGAACCTGTGTTCTGACACACACTCTAACAGGGAGATTAACGAAATGATCAGAGAACTCACGACTGAAGCCGAGCAGAGTCGGAAAGTGGGCTGGTAGACTCAATGAAAGAGCAATGCGCCGCAAGAAAATGCCTCCTTTTATACTTCCTGAACCGCGGCCGACCACTCCCGGGTCCTAGTGCCAGTTCGGTTGGGCAGTGTGCGTGACAAAAACTTTAAAAGTTAAAAAAAAAACTTCAGTGCCCATAATGATCAAATGCTTTAAAAGTAAGTGCGCGCGTGTGTGTGTGTGTGTGTGTGCGCGTGTGTGTGTGTAAGTGACTAGCTCCCTGGTAGACAGGTGGCAGTCCTTAGAAGAGTTAGACAAGAGTTATACAAAAGGACTGACACTACTGGAGTGTATGGCATGTCACATTGTTTCAGGACTGACATTAAACACACACATAGCCTCTTTATCACATCATTCTCCAGCACTGTTCACTTTCAGGCAGAAAGTTATGACCAAAAACTTTTCTCCTAACCTTGTAGCAACTCGATTTACTTTACCCAAACAAAGGCACCCCTCAGACACGTTTGTCATTGCACCAACAATCTTGGCAACTTCTTAATGTGTATTTCTCGGACAAAGGCCCCAGGTGGCTGGTCGATGAAGCTGAAAGAACTAAAGCGAGGTCTACAAGCGTGTACACGTCCACGCGGCTGACCCGAGCATCGGCCAGTGACACTCTTTTACTCTCGGCTTTCACCTGGCAACGTGTTTCATCCAGCTCAGGTCCTGTTCATCGTTCCCTTTTCCTCTCTGCTGAAGTATTGATTTCATCAGAGGGAGATGGAGTTCTTTTTCATGGTGGTTGTTGCTGCATGTCAGAGTCCGGAGTGGACAAGGGACCTTGTGAAAGAACAAGAGTGTAGGGGCACACACATTTCCCACTGTTATATGTGTTGTGTTTTTGAGATAATATGGTTTATTTTTGATGAATTGGTTTGATGAATTTATTTTCAATGAATTGGTTTAACCAATAAAAAATATCCTTTTTTACATACCTAGCTACATGTGTACGGGGCCTAGAAATCTGTTTTTTTTTAAATACCTTTGTTGAATGTGTTTATTGAAAGATATATAACAGAATGTGTGCATGATATTATTGACATGTTTTGTTTGCACAGTCCCCAACATAGAACAGACACCTCTAAACTGAAGGTATCTGAGGTGTGTGCAAAACAGAAAAGGTTAATTACTCCTCGACGCTTGTGTACGACATTGTTAATCTCTAGTTTTGAATGCTCATGATTTGCAGCCACATTTACAACAAGGTGGGCGTAATACCAAGTGACTCTGGGTCCCTGCTTTCTCCTGACCCCTAATTTTCCTCCTGCTTACTGCCAGATGTTTTTTCGGATGCCTTATCTGTGTCGTTCCACATGGAATTCCCTTGTTATAGAGCAGATAAGCTGGAGTAGCTGCTTTGGGCCAAGCCCACTCTGGTAGTGGAATGTTAATAGGTGAAGAGTCCTCAGGCATCAGAGGTGTGTTCCTATGGGATTAGATTAGTGTCAAAATTAATGAATAAATATCACACCATTCACAAATATATTACTTGATTCTGCAACAAATATAACAAGATTCACAAACACAATTTATGACTTACAAATAAATGTAACACCATTCACAAAAGTATTTCTTGACTCAAAAAAAAGTTACATGATGCACAAATGTCACTGCAGTTACATTTATTCACAAAGCGATAAACCTGCATTTACAAACCACCGTATATATTTGTGAATACCCTTACATTTATTTGTGGATTTTTGACAACTCCCTGCCGGCGCTCGATGCTCAAATGTGTTTTTTCAAAAGGTAGCCAATCATATGTCTCCAAAGTTTACAGCCAATCACATCAACTGAAGTTCGAGAGTATGATTTAATGTTGTCAACATTGCACTACGTTTGCGCATTGTAGTGGTCTTTTGGAGGGAAATGTACGGAGCCACTTAAAGGTCAGGGGAAAAAAATTAAGGATGGGAAAATATATTTTTTAAATATAGTTTGTGTTGCAATAGTACTACTGGCTCACTTGCTCTTTGCTGCAGCGTGACAGCATGGATCAACTTAACAAACTTTACTTTCCTTGGTACAGAGAACGCACTTGTGCGGGACTTTCAACGTCTGCTTCGGCCCAACCAACCTCACAGTATAGACAGCTGTGTGGAGGGGGCGAGTACAACGAATCAAAGGATAGAAACATGGTGGGGATGTCTGCGCAAGGAGTGCATGGAGTTTTGGACAGCGTTATTGTCCGACCTCAAGGATAACGGCCTGTTTGATGGGTGTTTCTTGGACAAAAGCCTCGTGCAGTTCTGTTGTATGGGGCTAATCCAGGTGAGATGATACGATAGTTTAAGATTATGTTTGTTTGTGGCCTCCTTTTTACGATAAAATTGTTATAGATGTTTTTAGATACAAGTCGGTGGTGGAACAAGTTAAGTTCGTAGATAGCCTGTAAAAAAGGGTTAGACCTTAATAAGGAATCATTAGTCTCTACAAAACCAAGTCATACTGCGTAAATTAACAATGTAAACCATGTTTGTTTTGTTTTTTAAACAGTGTGCTATTTTCAGAGCCAAACAAGAGACTAGTACACATCCAACTGGTTTCATAATGAAGGGTCACATATTAATATAGTTACTGATTCATCATAAACATGTTGGTGAAAGTGGAAAAGGTGATGGTGATGAAAGTATAAAAATGCTTTTTTTCTCTTCAAGGATAACTTGGATGAGACTGCACAAGCATGGTCTTCACACATCATCAGACCATCAAAGAACACTAATGTGTCTAGTGGCAGGCCCAGCATCATGTAAGCATTACCTGAGCTTTATGGAACCAGAGACTATCTCTCACCTGTTGATGATAATGATCTTCACCTGTGCAGAACTGCATGCACCTTTCGGCAAAGCATTCCATGTGACAAAGACATGTATGACGTGTAACATGATCATGGCCGAATCACGCCTGGTATTTCCAAGAAACCCATATGAAGCAGTGGACTTATACACACATTTGAGAAATGCTATTTTTGCTTATATGTATCGATCTACGTTTAACTATGAGATGTACCCATGAGCAAATGGCATGTCAGGAACATTTTATTTCTGCCACATCTTTTTCTCTGGTGTTTTTCAGATACTAATACAGTACCCGGTTCTTGTGTAAAAAGGAAACATTTAATGCTTAATTCATTACCTCCTGTCCTTCCTATCTTATTCTAGTTTACTTTAAGAGATACAGTACTCAGTACTGGTCTGACTTCAGAGATCTCCTTTGATTTACTCCATATATAAATACAGAACTACATATAGAGATATAAATTAATCATAAAATATCATTTGGCTTTTGGTTTAAAAAAAAAAAAAGCTGTCAAGTTGAATCTACCTATATGTACTATCAATAAAGATCACCAAGAATCATGGCACTCTTTTTGTGTGTATTTGTTTTCCTTTTTAAGCCTCCAACATCAGTGTCTGGTCCGTACTCTGTGTCATGGTGTCAGCTATAACGCAGGAGAGGACGCACTGGAGCAGATTAACAGAAACAGTTTATTGGGGGAAGCAGTGCAAACAAAAACCAGAAAAATGAGCAGGGCAAAAACAGGGTGAAAACAGTCCACAAAAAACTCGAGAAAAACAACTTAAGTCCAAAACTCAGGTCCAAAAACTCGGGGTGGAGCCCGTGCCCCCAGTGAGCGTGGCCGTGGCCAAAACGGGAGAGCCTCCGTGGGGAAACCAGGAAAAGAGCCTCGCGCTTCAACAACCCACGAGGCGAACAGAGGCGATCCCGGCGCTGCGCCTTGCCAGTCGCCGGATCGGAGCGGGGGAAAAAGACCTCACTGGGGAACACGAGCCTGCAGGGAAACAAAAACAGAAGAAACCCATGAATCAAAAACTGAGCAAGCAATCCAAAACGAGGTCCCAAAACGAAAGTCCAAAGCGCAAAATCAAAACGGGGAGAAAAACAGAGCTGGGGAAACAAAAACCTAACGTTACAGTCACACCGAAAACCGGAGCATGAAAACAAACCGATATAAGGGAAAAAGAACCAAAGAGTGGCTGGGTCGGCGGGCTTAAATAAGGCGCAAAACAAAGGCTAATGCGTGAGCGTCCCAATTCCCCAATAACGAAAGTAACGAGCGCCACCTGAAAACAATGATGAACGCGGGGTGTCCTAAACAGATCCTAACCTACTAGGAAGGGCACACGCAGTGACGACAACAAACGCGGAAGTGAGGTGCGCTTTAAGTGGGGAGTGAACTACTCGCGTGAGCACGCATCAAGACAACCAGAACCCGGAAGTGAGCTAACGGGGAAACAGGAGGAGAGACAGACACACCAGGCTGGACACCGAAAGAGTAACCCAGAGGACAGAACAAATACCACCAGGTCAGAACTCCGGCGATCGCGAGCGTGGCGCGGCCGGCGAGGGGGGCGCGGCTGACGGTCTGCTGACAAAAAAACCAAAACAAAACACTCTACTCTCCACTAGTGCTGTCAGTCAACCATCAGTACAATGCCAATATAATATCAATACTAATTAATTATATTAATACTGAATGAAAGCAGCAAACATTTTACATATAAAACATGCTTTAATTTATTGAATTTAAACTTTAAATATCAAAATAAAATAATAACACTGACCAGTCCGAGTTAAACAGTGTTAGAACATTAGAACGTGTCTCTAAATTCAGGTTAGGGGCAGGTGGCGTAATGGTAGGGTGTTCACCCCGTGATCAGAAGGTCGCAGGATCGAATCCAGGGCCGGTAAAGTTACCACTGAGGTACTCATGAGCAAGGTGCCGTCCCACTGTTAGCTGTCCACTGCTCCCTCACAGATGGGTTAAATGCAGAGCTCACATTTTGTTGTGGTGCACTGTATGCTGTGCTGTGTTCACAATGACAACATAATCACTCACTTTCACTATAGCTTCATGAACAACCCATGAGTAATGCGAACATTCATGCACTAGCGCTTGTAGGGCTAACTATAGCGGGTTTGTTTTATCTACCAAAAACACCATTAATAATGACATTTTGCATCATTTTTAATTGGCATTAAACATGTTTACCTCAAAAGGGTGCGTGCAAATATCAACAACAGAGACAGGGCAAGAGTCCTGTCCTAAAAGTGATGTACGGAGGCGCTACTGGTCAAGATGGCTGTACAAAAGTTATTGCGAGGGAACGTAAAACTATATTAAAAAAAAATATTTTCCCATCCTTAATTTTTTTTCCCTGACCTTTAAGTGGCTCCGTACAATTCCCTCCAAAAGAACACTACAATGCGCAAATGTAGTGCAATGTTGACAACATTAAATCATACTCTCGAACTTCAGTTGATGTGATTGGCTGTAAACTTTGGAGACATATGATTGGCTACCTTTTGAAAAAACACATTTGAGCATCGAGCGCCATCAGGGAGTTGTCAAAAATCCACAAATAAATGTAGGGGTATTCACAAATATATACGGTGGTTTGTAAATGCAGGTTTATCGCTTTGTGAATAAATGTAATTGCACTGACATTTGTGCATCATGTAACATTTTTTTTTGAGTCGAGAAATGCATTTGTGAATGGTGTTACATTTATTTGTAAGTCATAAATTATGTTTGTGAATCTTGTTATATTTGTTCCAGAATCAAGAAATATATTTGTGAATGCTGTGATATTTATTTGTAAGTCATAAATTATGTTTGTGAATCTTGTTATATTTGTTGCTGAATCAAGAAATATATTTGTGAATGGTGTGCTATTTATTCGTTAATTTTGACACTAATCTAATCCCATATATTCCAGCCTGGCTTTTCTGAATTCAAGAGGGTAAAGGGTTGAAAATTTGGTCCTTGACCTTGATCATGCTCCTCTTAGACTCCCAGGTGCACTGAAAACATTTTTGGACTCACATTTTATACTAACCTTCTCGCTTTATATGTGAAGAGGAAGGTCACTTGTACGTAGAAATGTGTGTACTTTTGTATACAAAAGCACTGATTTAAGGATGTAAAATACATTTTGGTACAGAAGTACTTACTTGGTTTGAGTAAACTTCTAATCACCATTGTATATCATATGATTATTGCTGAGCCACTTATGTGTCTTCAAAAATCTGGATTTTTTAAAATTGGGGAATGATTGACTAAACCAACACCTTTTCCCCTAAGACCACTGGGTATGTCTCTGTGAAATTCCAGTAAGCTAGAAGATCACTGCACCCTTTTATGCGATTACTCTATCTGTCACTGCTCTGACTGATTGGGGTCTTTACTCTACAAGAGTTCTGAAGGTGTAGCTTCTGGTAGTAAGTTGTGAGGTTGACTTGATTTGGATTAGACTCTCTGCCTCATCAGATGATAAAGATTTTGAATCAAATTGAGTTTTGACTGAAGTGGCACCAACACACCTGCTACTAAGAAACCAACAAATCAACACAAACCAACAAACAGGTGTTGGGTGACCAAGACTCATTGCTGTCCTCTGATGTCAAAGCTGCCTTTGACCCAGCTGTCTAATTCCTTGTTCACACTACATGATTCTGAAAGTCACCAGATTGCTGAATGGTTCACACTGCACAACTTTGAGACAATTACACAATCCATCAGCTCTGTGTTGTGGATCATCAGGTATACAAAACTACATTCTTCTGCAAAAAGTTCCATAGGTATCGACACAAGATTGAAACAAGCTTCATTCCAATAGGAGTTTCATAATGGACATCCAACAAAAACAAGCGCAAAAACACTTGCTCAGTTTCTTGAGCCCTCTGTGACACAGCCATGCTCACCATCATGCTTTTTATGTCTAAGATATTTAGAGTCCTGTCAAAAAGCTTTTTTGATCATGTTTTTGTAGTATTTGCGCATAGTGATTACTCATCATTGACAAAACACGGAGTTGCCCGTGATCAAGGACTTTTGGCAGTGCCTGTTTGCAACTTAAAACAGCCTTAAAATGTATAGTGTGTGCAAGGCTTAAATATTCATAATAATATAAATGTTAAATATTGGCCCAAATGGGCATTGTTCCCAAAAGATTGTTCCCAAAAGTTAATAAAAATATTTTTTAAACTAAAAAATTGTGATGGAAACTGTGCCATTTGGTCACAACCACCTGCATGTTGTCATTCCTTTACCTCTGCATTTGCTGACACATTTCCCAGTTTTGCCTATTTTTGGGCTACCAAGTTTTTCATCCTCCTCTGCTGATTAGAGAAATGATCAGAGGTTCGTGCCACCAGAGTTCAATCATCACCAGTAGCTGCAAGCTTTGTTGTGAGATTTTGACAGCTTCAGCTGAAAGCATAATTTTATGGGTCCGCCGGCCAGAAATGCCCCAGCTCAGACTTTATCTACTGCTCGTGACCCAAAGCTCCAAACAGGCCGGTGGCAACAAGGCAGCCTGATCCAATTTAGGCAGGACATGAATATGGATGCATGGCTACAAAGGGGGTGTTGAAGAGATTTGTGCTCTCTTGAGTTTAAAAGATTGCCAGAGTTTAAAAGTCCTACCAAATGAGCTCTGCATACCAGATAAGCAAGGCTGTTTCAGAGGGGTTTTTAAGCCTGCAGAATTAATCAGAATTAATCAGAAAACATTCTTGAAATTATAATAGTTAAAATGAGCAAACAACTCATATCAACTCATATCCCAGTTCTACTACACAGTTATGTTATAATCTGAATTCCATTCGGTGAGCTTACAAGTTTAGTGTATATTAAGGACCCCCTTAAAAGCAACCATTTGAGGGATGACTTTTGTGATATATGTTAAGATTACTCACAAAGAAAATGACTCCAGTGGAAGTTAAAAGTCCACCATTGGAATATTATTTGAGTAAAAGTACTAAAGTACTAAATCAGATGCAAAGTGGCCAACAAACAAACCGGTTTAATATGCAGGCCAACACTTGCATTATGCATTGCATACAAATACAAATCTATACACAAATGAATCCAAATTCACAAGCGAGAATCCAAAAAACAATACTTACCAAACATTGCTTGTCTGCACGACAACGATGTTATGTTAACCTAAAAACCTAAGGTTAGGTTAACCTAAAAATCATTTTGTTGTTGTAAAACCAACTTTTAGGAAAACTCAAAATGCCACCCTCACGTTGTCATATAGATAGGCAAAACACCACATTTTGAAAATGATGGTGTCACAGTCCCACGGTCCCACAGTCAGAAGATGAAGAATAAAGAACCCTGCACGTAACAACTGGTAACAACAACAATGGTGGATTAAAGAGCTGTATCTGTGCTGCAGGTGTTGCTAAGTTTATTAGCACTATTGCAACAAAACCTCATAATCCCATATCAACTAAATGACTAACAGAGACACATAAATAATTACACGTGTCAGATAACTTTAAATCCACACTTATCATCATGGCATAGGTATTACACCGCTGTAACGCAGCTTTCCTGTTTCGCATAAAAACAGGCATAAAATCAGGCATAAAATCATATTTTACCCCACAAGGTGATTTCCAAAAAGCCATTAGCCAAAACATTTTGGCATATCTCAACCTAGTGTAGTGTTTGTCCTTGAAAACCTAGAAACCTAGATAGGTGGGTTGGACATCTGCAGCTGATGAAGAAAATTTAACGGAAGGATGGGCAGCTAAAGAAATTTGCAAAGCAGCGTTCCAGTTGTCTTCAGATTTGGAAAGAATAAGTGACCAAATGTTGCTGCAAAATGTTAACCTTTCCTAAGAATCTAGAACAGAAATGAAATGATGTTACAAGGCGTTATGAGCACCCTAACCGTTGTGTTAGCGGTAACCTTCCAGTCACTGGCATGACTCCCTAATTGTTATGCTACCAAATGTTCTAAACATTTAGAGAGTTGGCCCAGTGATTGGAAGGTCACCGGTTCAAGTCCCGGACAGGTAAAGGTACCACTGAGGTACTCATGAGCAAGGTACTATCCCCAAGCACTGCTCCCTGGGTGCTGCCAAAAAATTACCCATTGCTCGTTCACAGATGGGTCAAGTGCAGTTGACACATTGTGTTCTGGTGCACTGTGTGCTGTCCAACCAACCAACAGACCAAACACCGATTTTCAAATGTTCAGATCAAAACACATCACAACACAAGTGTGACACAACGCAACACAAGTGTTCAGATCAAAATGCAAAATTTTCTGCTTTAGGGCGCCAAAATAAACTGACCACTTTCCATGTTTTCAGGCAACGTGACCTCTCTTCGAGCCGGCACTGAGCTCTCCTAAAGCGGTTCACTTAAATGAACATTTTGTTCATTGTGGCATTTTGTCCTTTTGCATAACGCCCTCGGTTTAGAGATGGGCACAGTTGGAAACTTGTTTGCCCAGAGCATAATTAGCAGAATGGAGGTAATCGGATAATTTATGAGAGAAATTAAAAAATCCATGGTCAGGCATTAGCCGTAATGGGCCTAATGATGGCAACACGCGTACAACAGGTTGACGAGAAACACGGCAATCTATTAGAATCTGTCTGAATTATGCAAATGATGGATTTGCATAATGACTCTGGGCGGCTTTGTGGATGCTCGAGTCGTCCTGTATAGGAGCAGCCATTCTGTGCCAACATCAACATTAGTCTCAAGCCATTTTGTCCAATTAAAAAGTCTATGAGTAAATTTTTAGGACGTGTCACAGCTCCTCCTGTTGGTTTGCATACATATTTTGTCACTTTTCTTCCTCTTTTTCTTAATTTTGGCATTTAATTTTTACGGTGGCTGAGAGCCCAATGCAATTCAAAATAAAACCCAAAACTTATTAATCAAGTTTTGTAACACACGCGCAAACACACAGCAATTACCAAAACGCTACACACCTTCACAAAACACTTACATCAACAACACAACACATGCTCCACATTTTCAACACACCCACTGCACATTCATAGACACACGGCAAATACAAAAAAACAGATGCAACTTCACAACGCAAGAGTGAAACAACACAACGCAAGAGTGACACAACACAATGCAAGTGTGACACAACACATCGCAAGTGTAACAACACAAAGCAAGAGTCACAACGCAAGTGTGATACAACACAACGCAAAAGTGACACAACACAATGCAAGAGTGACACAATGCAATGCAACAGTGACAACACAAGAATGACAACATAATGCAACAAAAGTGTTACACAACACAAGTGTAACACAACACAACTTTTACTTTATTTTTACTAGTTGAAAGTTGTAGAATTTTCCTCATGTTAATAGTAACTGCATAAACACTAGTCAGTTTTTAACAAAACGGAATTTCAGCCAATGTTACTGATGCATTACAACACACACACACACACACGCTTTAATGAGGCAGCTCCAAAGTGCTTATCTTATTTTATTGAACTTTTACTAATTGCAGGTTGTCGGAGACAGAAACAGCAGCACTTGCTAATTCCACATCCTGGCTGTTAAAACAATGTAGGAAATAAAGTGCTTAAACCTCCTCTAGTCATGCCTTTGTTCACACTTTAGAGTAACCAATCAACTTGAACTGCATGATTTTTGACTGTTGGTGGAAATCTGAGGAATCAGAGAAAATCTGTGGGGAGAGCACAAACTACACACAGGAGGACCACGCAGCTGACCTAGGGATTGAACACATGACCTTCTTGCTGTGGGGCAAAGCGCATATCACTGTTCCAGTCAGAAGCAAGACAAAAAATAAGTAAAATAACAAAACTCCAAAAAATCATATTCAAAATCAATGTTCAAAAACAAGTTCTTAACAATAAACTCCAAAAAAGGGCAAATGTGAATCCCAAAAGAGCAGGTTCAAAGTTCAAATGTGCAACCATAAAAAAATGGTTTTACACTGAGTGTGCAGGAGATTGTTTTTCATTTAGATATCTGGTTGAGCTCAGGAATAAAAATGTCAAATGATATTTTATTAGTTTTTGAGATAAGAAAATAAAATGGAAATGAAGGTGCTAAATGATATTGATGATATTGATAATGATGCACATGATATTGTCTCCTGAATCAAATCAAATGGGAATCATATCATAGTAGATGATAAACCGTTGTCCACTGAATTGATATAATCGTTTTATGATGGAAATTGTGATTTACTGTCCTACTTTGGATGCAGCAACACCGGCTCATACTGTGGGTCTTTACCTGAATGTGTGTGACTAGAATAATAGTGTCCCAGTGGGCTCATTTGCCCAGCTTTTGCTCGTCATGTCAGTGGCATTATTAGGTTGCACACACTCTCTGAAGGCTGTCCTGCTTGCCCCAGCATCTCTGTGCTGTCAAGCTGCTTTCGATCCGGCCGAGCGGAATATTTGTATTTGACACAATCGTAACAATTACGGCTACAGTGTTGTGGAAGCTACTTTTAATCGGCAGCTTTTTAGCTACAAGCTACTTACGATTAAAATTCTACTTCAAGCTGCTGTTTTAACATAGTAGTTTCTACACTGAAGTATTACTGGATGTACTGAACAGCTTGGATGTAGTTAGGTACTTTTTCTCTGTGACTTGTCTATAGTGTTAGTGTAGCTAACTACTGTATTAAAGCAGGAGATTTGCCGGAGCTGCTTTCAGTCAGGAGTTGTAGTTTCCCCAACACGGATCTCACCAACTGGGGTCTTGAGAGGACCGGAGCCTATCCCGGGAACTTACGGGTGCAAGGCAGGGAACAACCCCAGGCAGGCACCAACATACCGCAGGGCAAACACAGTCACACAATCACACTCACATTCACACCTTATGGAGCCAATTGCCAAATAACCTATATTGCATGCTTTTGGACTGTGGGAGGAAACCGGGGCACCCGGAGGAAATCCACACAAACATGGGGAGAGCGTGCAAACTCCATACAGAAAGACCCCACGGCCGAACCAGGGCTCGAACCCAGGACCTTCTTGCTGTGAGGCGGCAGCACTAACCACTGCGCCACTAGAAACTGATTTCGTCGCTCTCTCTCTCTCTCTCAGCTCCACGGTCATTCATTGGGCAGCACACACACCTCACTATCCAAATTACTTCCCTCTGTCAGCCTGGTTCGAAGGGCACACCAGTAAATTGCATTTGCTGCCCTGATGGGACAGTGATATTTACAGCTGCCTGCCTCATAATTAGAGCCTGCTGGCACCTCCACGGCGCCGAACACAGCCCCCAAAAAACACAGCGGCAAGACTGCATAGTCTGCAGCGAGCTTTATCGCAATGAAGCATCTTCTAATGACATCTCACGCCAGTTTCCACTGCTGCCAACAAAATATCAACTAGTAATTTACATTCTACCAACTGCTAACGAGACAAGAGAGATAAAAATGAAACTGAGTTTTACATGCTCACAAGAAAGTATTGTGTGCTTAAGCAATGTTCACAAGAACATATCACATCCACATGAAAAAGTAGCCCATGCTCAGAAGAAATGATTGTGTGCTCACAAGAAAATATCACATGCTAACAAGAACATATCGCACAATAACAAGAAAATATCACAGGCTTACAAGAAAATATCACATGCTTACAAGAAAGTGGCAAAATATTGCATGCTCACAAGAAAACATAACATGCTAACAAAAAAAAATCAAATGCTCACCAGAAAGTGTCAAAAAATTGCATGCTAACAAGAAAATATCACACACTAGCAAGAAAATATCGAACGCTAACAAGAAAATATCACATGCTAACAATAAAGTATCACATGCTAAAAAGATTATTTCACATGCTAACACAAAATACCATGCTAACAAAAGTATCACATGCTAACAAGAAAGTATCAAAATATCACATGCTCACCAGAAAGTATCAAAATATTCCATGCTCAAAAGGTATCACATGCTAACAAGACAATATCACATGCTTAGCAGAAAGTATTGAATGCTAACAAGAAAATATCACATACAAACAAGAAAGTATCACATGTTCACCAGAAATGAAAGTACAGTGTGCTCTCCAAAAGTACTTATGTGATCATAAGAAAGTATTGTGTGCTCACAAGAAAATATTGCATGCCCATAAGAAAGTATCATCTGTGCACAAGAAAATAAGGCATGCTCACGAAATAGCAGATGGTCACAAGATAATAGTGCAAGCTCTCAAGAAAGTATCTCATGCGCAGGGTACATTTTTGCCAGAGTATCACATGCTCATCAGAAAATATCAAAGTATTGCATGCTCTCCAGAAACTACTGCAAGCTCACAAGAAAATATTGTGTGCTCACAAGAAGGTTTTGCTCACAGGAAAATATTGTATGCTGCCAATAAAGTATTGTGTACTCATGTGAAAGTATCACATACTCATGAGAAAGTACTGCATGATCATAGGAAAGTATCACATAGTCAGGAAAAAGCATCAATTGCTGTAAGTAACTGCAAGTTTAGTAGGTACATTTATCGTGAGAATGGATTTCTTTTTCATATGCAGGCAACACTTTCTTGCAAGCACATGATACTTTCTTGTGAGCCTGGTTAACTTTGTGCTAGTTAACACAGGTTTCTCTCAAACTTAAACCCTGCTCCTGATTTCTTGCTCTGCTTGTTCCACATCTCACAATGGAGTTTGAGTTTCCATTTTCTCAAAGGAACACGTCGGTGGCGAGTTTCCCTGAAGGTGACAAGGTTCATTAAAAATGTTTGTCCTTTAATTCCAGCTCCAGTGGAAATTACTCCATTTCTTTGACTGCAGATGCGAATAAAAGGCCAGCTGACGTGCTCAGCCAAGCTAATCTCCATCTCTCATCAAATCTGTGACCTTTGCATCGTTCTCCGGCCCTGGCAGTGGCAAAATTGCTTTGACTTCGGGATAACTCCAGAAGATGTAATAAAACAAAAAGACTTTTAACAAAGTGCAGATAAATCTGAGCTCAAGTCTAAAAATGATGAGGTTGAAAAATCGGCATCACATTGCTCCGGAGGAGGAACCAGATACATCTTCTTCTTGCAGACAAAATCAGGGAGTCAAATATGTTGGGCCGGTGGTGGCGAAATAGTTAGGGAGTTGACCTTGTGATCGGTACGTTGCTTGTTCAAGTACCAGACCGGACAGGTGCCACAAGCACTGCTCCCCAGGCACTGCCAAAAAGCTACATTATTTACCTATAAGTAGATCACATTATTATATATCTTTACCCAACATACAAATAATATAGACCCCATACAATATTTGTTGATCTGCAGATGCTCATCCATATGCATCACCACGCTTCATCATTAATGCATTGCAATGTGTCTCCCATCAGATCCTCATCTATCTGTGTATTTATTGCACTCCGCTCCTCACGAAATACTCTTGTGGTTGTGTTTAAGAATTTATTTTCCACCTGCAGAGCAGAATGTGTGGTTTCCAGAGTCAAGGCTTTCCGTATCGTAGCTGCTGAAACCCTCAGGACTCCATCACAGTGATCATCCATCACAGGTTCCCGTCTATCAGCTAATCCAGTCCAGTCGATCCCCCTCAGGAGAGCTGGAGGACTTGCTGGGTTGGACCGAAGATAAAATAAAAAATAACAACATGCTGCAGTGACTAAAGCAGGCGAAGTTAATGGCTATGGCTGGCTGAAAAGAGATCTGAGAGACAAAAATTGTGCAGTGTAGTCACTAATGACTTTAATGTAAACTTCCTCTAAAGTAGTTGAGCATCTAATTTACATCATTCATGTTTAAGCATTTATCAGAAGCTCTTATCCAGAGTGAGTTGCATTTCCTTATTAAGGGACTAAGAAACAGTATCCCCTGGGTGATTTGAGGGTAAAGATTTTACTTTATGTTGCTGAAGAAGCCCATAGGTCAAAAGATGACCAAAAGATTGAGGGGTTCAATCACAGGAGAGCGTAAAACCACTGTTAGACCTTTAGGACCCTGAATTTTATGGCTGACATGAGCTTAAGTGTCTTACTCAGAGGCCATGGTCCAATGGTGGTTTTAGGCTCACCTGAGATGGAAACCACTACATTTCTTGGTCATTTATGGGCATTTGAGCCTTTGGTCCAATAGTGGCCAAAAGTCTGGAATCCCAAGAAGGCCAAAACTACCATTGGGCCTCTTAAACTCCATGTCACTCAACAAAGATTGGAGCCAAATGGTGATTTTAAGCTCCCCTGAGATTTAAAGCCCTAAACCTTTTAATGATCACTGAATCATTGGGCCACTGAGTAAGACTCTTATCCCTTATGTCAGTTAAGGGGCCCAATTGTCCAAGAGTCATCAAAAGATCCTAAAACCACCTTTGGACCCTTGGGATCCTGAGTAAGACACTTAACCCAATGTCCTGGGATTTGAACCCTCTAATCTTTTGGTCACCAGTTGGCCCCTGAATCAGAGCCTCACCTGCATGTTGCTCAAGGAAGACTGAATCGTCATGGTCCAATGGTGGCTTAAGGTTTCCTCCAATTTTTTGTTCACAGCTGAGCCCCTGAGTAACTCCTAACCCCCAATGATCTAATTCTGGTTTTAGGCCATTGGACTCCTTGAGTAACATGGGGATAAGCGTCTTACTTAGGGGCCCAGTATACTAATGTTGACCAAAAACATGGCATGCAGATATTTTTGACTTTTCAAACTTGTGCCATATCAAAATATTACATTCTGTTTTGGACGTTTTGACCGTCATCAATCCAGCAATAACCAGCTTCTTCTGTATCATATTTCTTTTCTTTCAGCCATCCTTGGCATGATAATCAAAGCTCAGGTCATCAGACTCTGGAGTGACCACTTAAGTGGAAAGATTGTCAATCAGCAGCAATACCCCCCCTCTGTTGAGTACGAGCACTTACTTTGAGGAAAGGCCGGTAATTTTTCAAGAACCAGAGGGAAGGGGCAGTCGTGTAAAAAGGCCAAATTAAGTTCTCAGTTCGTCCGGATGAGAAGAGATGAGATGAGACGAGACGAGATGAGAGGCGATGACAGACTATTTGAGCGGAAGACAAATCGAGGCCCTCACGAACTGAGACAATTCTGAAAGGAAATGAAGATCATATTATGCATGAATGCCAATGAAGTATTGCTGAGATATTATATACACAATATAAATCATTTCAATATAATACAGCTGCTATCGTGAATGAGGCATTAAATTTGAAAATAATATGATATTTTATAAGTAATGGAAAGTGACAGAAATTAATTCTGATCAAACCACTTGGTGTTTCATGTTTTTTTTTGTGTACCGTTGGTTGTTTTTAGGAATTCTCTTTTATCCATTTTGCCAGATGAAATTTATGTATCTTATTGTATATAAGATATCGTTTTATTTTTTTGTCTTATTTCCCTGACCTCCTTATTTAAGTTTGTATTTGTATCTCTATTTTGTTATTTTTCTAAATTGCCTAATTGCACAGTTAAAAGAGCGGATCAGGATACATTTCACTGCATGTTGTACCTGTATAATTTGCATGTGACAAATAAAGAATCTTCAATCTTGAAACCTGCTGGTTCTCATGCTTCTCCGGGATGAAATTCAGGATGAAACAGAGGCCAAAGGCCTGGGCAGAGAAAGTCGGCCAACAGATGCAGTGATGTGAAGTGGGTGGGCGGGTGGGGTGGTCACAATACATCATTAATTATGGGGCAATTGGTAGCATAAAGGTTAGGGAGTTTGCCCCATTATCAGAAGGTCGCCGGTTAAAATCCAAGGACGGTAAAGGTACCGCTAAGGTACTCATGAGCAAGTTATTGTTGTCGCTGCCCTTGTCAGCTGCCAACTGCTCCTTCACAGCTGGGTCAAATGTAGAGATCACATTTGATTGTGATGCACTGTCTGCTGTGTTGTATTCACAATGACAAGACTTCCAAAGATGTGAAATATAAATATTCAGTTGTCTACTGTATTTATCATCCATCACTGCCACTCGTATTTGTTCATTAAGTCGCAGTCTGACCAGAGACTCCATCCCAAACTGATATAAACAGAAAAATGCTTTAGCATCTGGTTCCCTATCATGAGTCGCTAGCCGGGAACAGTTGGTGCCTGGCAATGGCAACGGAAAAGCAGAACGTGCTACAGAAGGCGACGACAGAAGTGCTAAAGCCGTTTTAATTGACAGCTTAGCGAGATCGGCGGAATGAAACAGATGAAAGTGATTGCGTCTTGGCCACTTTTGTACACAGGCCATTGTGTTGCCATGTGGAGGCCATCACCTGACTGTACTATAATGACTGAACTCTTACCTGGAGCAGTGCTTGGGAACAGTATCCTGCTCATGAGTGGTACCTCACTGGTACCTTTGCAGTGCAGGACTTGATCAGGTGACCTTATAATCACAGGACCTACTCCTTAACCATTACACTACCAACTCCCCCACAGATTTTACCACAGACTTTTAATTTCTAATATTTCCACTTTCCATAAAACCATTCTCTCATCTCTTCCAGCAGCTGTGTGTAGTGCAGGCATGTCGGGCGTCACTGGAGCGCAAGGAGTTGCTGATTAAAATGCTTATCTGAGCATCACCAAAATCCCTCGCTCCTCATCGGCTGAAAGGAGGAGCTGCGCTGACAAACGAGCGTCATTTGAAAATGAAACGTCACTTGTTAAACTCTAAAGAACCGCTTTTATTACACGCCCTAAGACCTACACTACCAACTGCCCTAACTTCATTTACAAACTACATTGCCAAAAGTATTGGGACACCCCACCAAATCATTGAATTTAAGTGTTCTAATGGGAGTTGTTGTTCAGGGGTTGTGCTTGCACCCTTAGTTCCAGTGAAAGGAACTCTTAATGCTTCAGCACACCAAGAGATTTTGGAAATTTCATGCTCCCAACTTTGTGTTAACATTTTGGGGATGGCCCCTTCCTGTTTCAACATGACTGCACACCTGTACACAGCTGATTGCAGAACTGCAGCATAGATTGAGCTGTTTGAGCATGGCGGAACCGGGACAAAATGTATGTCTTATTTTATTGACTGTAACGTGTATATTTTGTATTCTTTTTATATAATGCTTATTCTATATGCCTTATTTGTTTTTTGTTCCTTGTTCTTTGCACTGTTAAAGCTGGAGCCACATCATCTCGTCTCTCTGTATACTTGTGTGGTATATGACAGAGATGACAAAGTTTACGTTGACTTTGGAATTTAAATAATAAATGTCACTTAGACACCACATATATACACACACAATGAGTACGTTTTTCAGGGATAATAAACGTTAAAGTTTGTGTGTTGTACAATGTACAATGTGTTGAAGTTGCTGTTTGAGAAACTGAGTCACTGACCAGATGTTGTTCATGTGCTAACTTGTGTAACTGTTTACCATTTAGAAATTCAAAAGTTTATCTAATTCTGCATTGTAGGAAAATAAATACATCTTAAAACTCAAAAGTTTGCCACTGAATAACATAATTTTAATTGAATACATTCAAACAATAAAAAATCCTGGTCACAAACTAAATCCAAATAATCTAGGTCAAGCAAAGGTTGCTGAAGAATACTTGAAGTTTTGAAGAAAGTCTTTCCAGGCCGTGACGTTGTACATTTCCTTGACAGTTCAAACAGATAACAGCCAATATCAGTGCAAGTTCCCTAAGTTAGCAAGCTAAATATTAATATTTAATAATACTTTATATCTAGCCTACTTTATACCTAATATTTTTGTTAGACCCTAATATTTTAGGGCTAATATTGTATTAATGAATAATGAAGTTTACCTTTAAACAAATAAGAAAAAAAGCATCCTGCAGTTTATTTTACCTGCTCCATTGCATTTGAATCGTTTCTGCAATCAGCTATCAGGGTCTAGAATCTGACGTATTTCCGAAGCAAGCACTAAACTGAGAAACAAGCTCTCTTAGTGAACAAAACGCTCTTTTAGCAAAACCTAGAGCTATTTTATTGAACCGAGAGCTCCTTTAGTCATTAGAGTGCTCACAGTGCTTATTCTGTGCTCTTATTTGCTCAGTTTTACCTGGCATCTGCGCTCTCGTATTTTTGACATGTCGAAGCAAATTGATGTGAAAGAATGACAATTTTTGATTATTTTTTCTCTTTTTTCACTGATCTAAACTGGGAACCCTTTGAACACCTGAAGTTAATCTCCGCATCAGAGTCTGAGGTTAGGTCACTGTGAAGTAACGATTTTTCGTCTTTTTCGTTGTGTTGGAGAAAAGTGCAGTCGTTAATTACACTGGGATGTAAAGATGTGTGTGTTTTTCTCCACAGATCAGACAGCAGCTTCCACACTTAAATCATATTGTGGAAATTTCACCATTCACAACAAACGAGGCTGTAATTAACACACTATATGAGCTCTAACTCTGCTCTATAGACTGCTGGACATAGTGACCTCCAAACCACTGGACCTCATGATCGGTTCAAGTCCCGGATCAGTAAAGGTACCACTGAGGTACTCATGAGCATAATACCGTACCCAAGTACTGCTGGCCCAGGAGCTGCCAAAACACTGCCCACTGCTCTATATAAGACACACAGTATCCATCTCTCTGCCTCTCTTTCTTTCTTCTGTCTCTCCTTCTTTCTTTCATTCTTTCTATCTTTTTTCTTTCTTCATTGTTCTTTTTCCACATTTTACTCATCCTCATATTTTTTCTTTCTTTCGTTCTTTCCTTTTTTCATTCGTTCTTTCCTCCTTTATTGTTCTTTCTTCATTCGTTCTTTTTTCCTTCTTTCTTTTGTTCTTTATTTCCTTCTTTCTTTTGTTTTTTTTTTCTTTCCTCGTCTTTCCTTTTCCACATTTTTCTCCTCCTCATCTTTTCTTTCTTGCATTCTTTCCTTTTTTCTTTTCTTTGTTCTTTTGTTATTTCTTTCCTTCTTTCTTTTGTTCTTTCTTTTTATCTTTCTTTCATTCCTTCTTTTGTTCTTTCTTTCATTCCTTCTTTTGTTCTTTCTTTCCTTCTTTCTTTTGATCTTACTTCCTTTTGTTCTTTCTTTCCTTCTTTCTTTCGATGTTTTTTTCCTTCTTTCTTTTGTTTCATTCTTTTTTCTTTCTTCATTTTTCCATTTTTCTCATCCTCATCTTTTCTTTTGTTCTTTTGTTCCTTCTTTCCTCACTCTGTCTCTTCATTTCTTTCTCTCATTTCCTCCCTCTATGCCTATCTCTATCTTTTTCAATCCCTTTTCTCTCTTTCTCTTTCTCTCTATCTCTTGTTCTCTCTCTCCTTTTCTTTCTTTCTCTACCTCTCTCTCTCATCTCTCTTGATTTTCCTATCTCTGCTTCTCTCTTACACTTCTCATATCTGTCTCTCTTGTTTTGTCTCCATTTCTCCCTCTTTTTCTTTTTTCTCTTTACCTCTCTCTATCTCTCTCCTTCTCCCTCTATTTCTTTCTCTCACTTCCTCTCCTCTCCCTCTCTTCATTTGTCTCCTTTCCTCTCTCTTTTTATATTTCTATCCCCCTTTCCCTTTATTTCACTCTGTATTTTGCTCTTTCCCTCTTTAACTCTCTCTCTCTCTCTCTCTCTCTCTCTCTCTCTCTTCCTTTCCCTCTCTTTCTTTTGCTTTCTTCCTCTCACTGTCCTTCCCTCTCGTTCTCTCACTATGTCTCTCTCTCTCTCCCTCTCTCTTTGCTAATCCCTCTTTCTGACCTTCTATTTGTCTTTCTCTCCCTCCCTATCTCTCTTTCTGTAGCTAAATCATAGTGTACATACATACTGACTCTCATTTCCTTAAGTGCATAAACAGTATATTGCGGCTAGTCAAAGTTGCTGTATTTAGCCATGGCGCTGCCTGTTAGCGACGTCACCTACCTGTCATTTGCGATGTCTTTTTCTAAAAACATTTCTTTTCTGCTCTTTGACATTAAGCTGCACTGGAAGAGTTCCTGCACTGCACAGAGAGATAAGCAGGCGGAACGTTTAGCGCCCACAACACTAAATCCTGTTAGCGGTGGAGGGTTAGCCTTCAGGCAGACACTGAGTTTTGATGTGAGAGCCAGAGTTTGACATGGTAATGCACGGAGCTAGTAGGGTGGTGCAGTAGTGCGGCAGAGAGAGTTAGCAGTGCTAGTGATGTTGGGAACGGAGTTTACACTTCTTATGAGGAGCCATTTGGGGGGCGAAATACATTGAAAGACTTGCGTATGCACACACTATTTGAACACAGCTATGAAACACTCACACATACACACACTGCATGCGCATGTCTATGAAACACTCGCACGCAAACACACACACGCACACACATAGTCTCTGTATTACTATCTTTGTGTCTCTTTCCACAGGCTCCCATAATGACTAGATGTACGTAATTTTACACCTATACCTAATCCTAAACCTAACCTTAACCTCAGTAACCAAAAGCACATCTTTTACCTCTTTTAGTTTCTCAAATAAAAAAGCACATTTTCTATAAAGTCATTTCTCCTCATGGGGACCTCTCAAATGTCCACACAAAACCCCAAAAAACAGATAAAAGTGATTTATGTGGACAAAAAGGTCCCCACAATGCGATAAATACATGGACACACACACACACACACAGTGTGTACATGCTAGAGTGTGTGAATGAGAGACAGCAGATAGTGGTGTGTGTGTGGTGGAAGTCATTTCATTTTAAACGTCTCCATATCAACTAATCACAGCAGAGTTGCATTTATGTTTTAATGCAATGTACAATGAGCGCACAGATTGATTATTGCCTAACAAACATACTGAGACATAAAGTTATATACATATGAAGAGCTCTTTTCCTAAATGCTTTAAGTCCATTTTAAATGTTATTAATTTATTTACCCAGACCCACACATTTTTGTCACGTGTGCGGTCGGCATGACACCAGGCGAGGTAACTTGGTTGCAAGCCATTTTATTAGAAAACTAAACGAGGACCACAAACAAAAACAAACACTCTTACTGGGGGGAAAACACATAGCACACCAACACAGGAGGGGTAGTGTGAGGCTAGACTGACAGAAACAAGGGGGAATAAACCAAACTTATATAGGAAACAGAAACAATCAACAGGAGTAGTCAGACAGGGGAAAACCAATCAGAAAACAATCTGAAAACAAACATGATAAACCAACAAAGGGAGAACCAATAGAAACAGGGGCTGGACTGAAACAAACAAGAACCAGGTGAGGGTACTAATGCACACTGATCAGACACAAAGGGAAGGCGAAGCAAGGACTTGACAGACAGGGAGCACACAGGACAAAACTGAACACATCGGAACCAACTGAATAGTGGCATCTACTGGCCGCTCAGCAGATCCACGAAGGCCTGTTATGGGCCAAGTCTGGGAGGGCATAACAATTTTGCAAATATTTAATTCACCCTGTTAAAATATCTTGTTGACTTAGTATGAACATGTTCAACAGTAACTGTCAAATCTGTCAAAACAACGATATTTTCCAAACGCTCAATTTTCAGTATTTTATAACATAAGTAAACATAACCTATTGTCGCCGTTTTTTTCTACGCTCATCATTAAATGCTGTATAACATGGACGCTATAAATGCACACTGCGTATTCTAAATATTACAGCAGTAGTTTTTTGCACCTTTTATGAAGACCTTATAAGATAATTTGCCTCAGTGGTTTGCAGTTTGAACCGTTAAGATGAAGTACATCGCAAATTAAGGTGACATAGTCAGTTATTTGTATAAGGTTAATTAGTAACTTTTATCATGCAGTTTTGTTGCACTTTTTTGAAGTCCTACAAATAGAGCTGCAGCGATTAGTGAACATAGTTGACGATGTCAACGCAAAAAAAATGTTGACGCATCATACCCAGAAATGACATAAAAAAATTTATAAACAATTAAAACTATACACAGCGTTGAAAATGAACTGTTAAATAATGGTCCTTAAAATGCTACATAAAATGATTGTTGTTATGTGCATTATTGTTCTTATTATGAATGCATATACATTACAGGGCATACTTGGATGCTGAGGTTGGAGCCACCAGGCAGGAGGCTGAGAGGAAGACCAAAAAGGAGATTTATGGACGTGGTGAAAGAGGACATGAAGTTAGTTGATGTGAGGGTAGAGGATGCAGAGGATAGGACTAAATGGAGACAAATGATTCACTGTGGCGACCCCTGAAGGGAAAAGCCGAAAGAGGAAGAAGAAGAAGAAGAAGAAGAAGAAGAAGCATTACAGGTCATACTTAGCAAAGAGTTGATATCGAGGCTGGGTAAGTCATCTGTGTTCATGGTTTAAAAACTATAGCCCTATTCAATATAATAATTAATTTTGACCTTCATTTTGTTGTGTAATGTATGTACAAGTTAGCTGCACGTGTGCAGAAATAAAAACATGGCAAAGGAATAACATAACTGAAGAACTATTTGGCAATACAGGACATTGAAACTACATGAATGAACCGTAAGATACAGTGTAGATACTCCACATTTTCAGACTCAAGATAAGATGTACTCATAAAACATTACAAATTAAAACATTGGCACCACTTGAATAATAGAGCACTGCAGTGCATTTACTTGAATTGTGTGTGTGTTCATTCCGGACTGTAGGTGCTTTAAGAACTCATTTAAGCAGAACACATTCAAAAACGAAGGAGCCTAATTATAACACATTTACTTGTGAATAGTGTGATTTTCAAGATATTTGTCAAGAGCGCACCTTTTTCAGTCACTTGAGTGGTCACTTGAAGAATCATGAGACAGTGAAATGTCCCTTTTCCAGTTGCACTTTTAAAACTAATGTGCTTACTACTTTCAGAGTCCACAGAAACAGAAAACACAAAAATCATTCTGTTAAAGATTTTAGACTATCATTGTTGACTAGCAAGGAGGCTCAGTTAGAAGGTCTTGATAGACCTTTTGTTGAAAGTGAAGAAACACACATAGATGTATGTAACTCAAATATTGAGACAAATATTCCTTTAGAAAGTGAAGACTTAGAAGCCCAATTAAAACACAAGCTTGCATCATTGCTTTTGTGCATGCAGACAGTCCTGCATGTATCAAAAAGTGCCACACAGCAGATAATTGAAAATCTTAATGATATTGTCTCATTTTCAAACTCGCATATAGTTAGTTATTGAAGATATATTTAAGAAGCATAGCTGTAACATAAGTCAATCTGTTCTTGAAGAAATTTCAGAAGTCATTCATAAAGTCCTTTTTTAAAAAACGGTAAGTCAGGACCCTTTTCCACAGACCATAGAAGAAACGCATATTTTAAAAACAATTTTGATGTAGTGGAACCCATTGAGTATGTATTTAACAGAGCAAAGAAAAGAACATTTGTGACCCGATCTGCTGTAATGAATTGGAAGATGACGTTCTATTTATTTAGATATGGCCCAATTATGTTGACAAACATCAAAAATATCGATTTTTCTTTTTTGGTCTTATATGAAAGAAAAGGTCTTCAAAATTAATCTGGTCTCCAAAAAAGAAAAATCGCTATTTTTATGATGTTTTTCAACATAATCGGCCTGTATCTAAATAAATAGAACGCTGACTTCCGACTCATTATGGCAGATCGGGTCACATTTGTTTATGTCCCACTTTTAAAGATTTTGAAAAATTTACTAGCACAACTAGATGTTTTCAAGTAAATTTTGAATCCCAGGGACAACACCCAAGGATATTACACATCCTTTGCAGATGGTTGTTATTACAAACAAAACCATTTCTTTGCTGGTAAGGAGTTAAAATTTGTAATTGGTCTGTATATTGATGAATTTGAGATTGCAAATCCACTTGAAACTTCCCGGAAGAAACACAAAGTAACTGCAGTTCACTGGATTCTTCTAAATTGGCTTTCAGAGTTCAGAAGTTGTCTTCATTCTGTCCAGGTAGCACTCCTGGGCAAAAGTATTGATGTGAAGACATATGGGTATGACTTGTTTTTTGCTCCACTTATCACTGATTTAAAAATACTTTAAAAGGAAGGGCTTTTTATGGAAAACTTGAACAAATATATTAAAGGAGCTGTTTTCATAGTATCTGCTGATAATCTTGGTGCACACAGACTCGCAGGTTTTCAGGAGAGTTTCAGGGTGGAAAAATTCTGTCAATTTTGTTTGGCTTCTTTAAGTGAAGTTCAAGTAACTGAAGTGCGACAAGGGTTTTTTCAGTTAAGGAGAGTGGAATTGCATGACAGCTCTGCAGATCAGTTGAAATCAAATGAGGATCTCAGTTTTGTCAACGATGTGAAAGCAGAATGCTTTTTTTGTTTTCTTAAGAAAACATTTTTTCACCCTGTAACAGGATTCCCCCCAGATCTGTTGCATGATCTTTTTGAAGGCATTGTCCCATTTGAATTTTCCATGTGTCTCCAAAGGTTGATTTCAGAAAAATATTTTTCACTGGATATGCTTAACAATATCATACTGGCGTTTCCATACGATAGTTCTGAATTAAAAAATTCTCAGCAAAAAAGATTATTGGGGGTAATGGACATGAGAACTGGACACTGCTTAGACTTCTTTCTTTCATGGTTGGTCATCTTGTGCCAGAAAAAGAAAAGGTGTGGGAGACATTAATGACTTTAAAAGACATTGTCGAACTTGTCTGTTCTTCTAAATTTTCAGAGGAAACATTGTGTTATTTAGAGACAAAGATTTCTGATTACAGGCAGTTGCTGAGAGAAGTTTTCCAAATGAAAAACTTAAACCAAAACACCATTTTGTCGAGCACTACCCACATCTGATTCGCTGCTTTGGCCCCTTAATAGACATGTGGACTATGAGGTATGAGGCAAAGCATAGCTTTTTTAAGAAGGTAGTACATGATTGTCACAATTTCAGAAACATTCTGCACACTTTGGCAAACAAACATCAGCTCATGGAAGCTTAGCTTTTGGATTCTTCACATTTCTTTAAACCAACACTGCAAGCAAACAATGTGAAAATTGTCAGAATGTGTTCACTTGAACCAGCGTTGAGGGCTGTAGTTGAGAGACAGTATACAGGCCTGAATGTTGTGACTTTAGCAAACAGTCTCCTTACATGGAACCACATACATGAACGAGATGATTGTGTCTGCAGGATCTTGTTCTGGTTTACCAGAGTTTGGAAAAATACAGAACATTTTGATAGTAGATGGTGATGTTTCTTTTGTCGTGAAAAAAATGTGTTCATGGTACATTGATCGTATGAGGTTGTTCAGAGCACCTACTCAGACTTGGTTATTGTTCACCCTCAAGAACTAAATGATTACTACCCTCTAACAGCATACAGAATTGGAGGAAAGATATTTGTATCTCTCAAAAGATTCTTAGTTTGTTAATGCAGTTTAATTGAGTGATTATTGATATGTATTAACTCTTATTCTCACCTTTCAGCGCTTTTTTTGTTTTTGTTTTTGTGAACTGCTAAAATGTTAATCTGAGTGATCCTTGGTCCAGACAACATTTGGAAGTTAAGTATTCCGAGCACTCCCTCATCATTGGAGGAACTAAAAGACATCTTGTGTGACAAACTGCAAATTGATAAGGGGTTTTCTCTCCAATATGAAGACCCTGATTTTGATCATTCTTTATGCAATTTGATGGACATAAGGGAACTTCTTGCTAACAAAGTGACCTTGAAAGTTTTTTGGGAGGTAGTTTTCACCCCTGCAGAAGATGAGGCCAGCTTGTCCGATTTCACTGTTGACACAGCAAGTGTGTCATCATGGACCTCATCCTCAGCCAGTTCTTGACATCGGGCAGAGCAACGGCCAGCTGTATTTCCTATACCAGACTTTTCATATGACGTGGAATTTCGACTGCAAAAAGAAAATGAAGTCTATGAAAAAACTGGTAAATCTGCACTAATTGTCTCCCGGGAGATAAAGATGGAAGTACTGGACAAAGTAGCTGAGCTTATATACTCCTTTAAAGCATATCCCACAGATGCCGATTTTGAGAGTGTAGCTGCAGCATTGGTTCGCAAGCATCCTTGTCTAAAAGAGCCAGGCCCTGGAACGGGTTGCCAGGGATAGAAAATGAGCCTAAAATACAAATTGGGTAACTATCGACAAAAATTATGCACTTTTGGATGCTTAGAAGTTTCTGTAAACAAGAGAGAAAAAGAAATGTCACAAAGGTGTAAAGAGACCCAGGCGTTCTGAGATAAATTTTCTCCCAGATATTCCACATGGATTTGATGGTGAAGCTCTTGAAAGAGAGAGAATAACACTTGTGGAAGAATTGAGAAAGAAGAATGTTAACATGACACTTGTTAACCAAAAGATGGACATGACTTTCTCAATGAGAAGGAGAGAGCTAGTTCATGATGAACCTCTTGTTTCTGTGGCGATGGAAAGATGGCCAGGTCTTTTCACAGAACCACAGGTAAGATTAATTAATTGTCAAACTTTGCTATTGAAAGTAGTAATTAGGGGATAACATTATTTTGTGATTGACTTTGTGGCGTGAATTCTGTGTTTAAATAGTGCACTTCCAAATACATCTGTTCTCTATAACAAAACACTGCAGATTGCTGTTTATAAACAATACTTGACATTATTAACAATACATTTATGAATATGTATCTTGTTATTATATCACAGTTATTAAACTGTGATTTATGCGTTTTATGCATTTTAGTCTGTGTATTTATGTGTTCTATGCCTTTTTGTCTGTGTATTTCTCTGACTATTTAAGGTATATGCAGAATTTAAGAAAATTACAAGAATAGACCTTCACACAGCATTCCATACCTCTCTTGACAAGTTTTCAGTACCTCTCCTCAAGATGTACAGAGCCAAAGAGAGCAATATGATAACTGCCCTGTTAGAAAGTCTGGATGAGCAGGTATTATGTTGTGTAGTATGTATTTGTTAATCTATTGTTGTGTCATGTGTGTGGGAGACTTGTGGGGGAGAGAACCATTCAACTTTAGTTTTGTCCTTATAGACCACAGACATGACAAAACATTGTAGAATAACAGCACTTAAAGGACTTCCATATTAGTTGAGGGAGTACACCCCTATTCTGAAGACTTGTGTGGTAAGTTTTTTTAGGAGTGTTATTGATCAAGTACAGTGCATCATTATGTTAGTTTAGCTGTAGCTAATTCATACAAGGTTTTTAATCCTGTCTGTGAACTAATAGCTTCATATTTGTGGGATTCAAAAATGCCGGCAAACATTTCTTTAGGTGTTGACACATTTTAGAGGAGAAACTTCCTTGACATTGACAATACTAGTAAAAGTCAATTTTATTTATTTAATATTTACATCTTTGTTTATTGTTATATGTTTATTGCATTAGGCAGCTGACTTGTTGGAAACCAAAGTTGGCATGAAACCGGGCATCCTGGAGACCATTGAAGATGGGGCAGTCCCACCCAAGTCAGTGAACAGCATAACTGTGCTGGAGGAGATTATTGTCCTTGAGGGACTCGCTGACTATCCAACTGCATTTGGACTGCTTTTTGGGCTTATTTATGCCCTCAACATTGAATTCCCCAAAGAATGGAAATATACATTCGAGACCATTCAGAAGGTTTTCCTTTTTCATGGAGAGCAGTGCTCAGCCTGAACACTGTCTCTGAAGAACAGACTGTTAAAGAGCTGGTGTGCTCATTTTCTTTTTTTTTTGAATGACCTGATGTCCTAGTCAATCCATGTATTGTTCTGATTACAGAAATGTTTGATCAGCCGTTTAATGAACGATAACCTGCAGAGTTTAGTTGCAGTAGAATTTATAATGGGATCTTCATTGTGTCAGAGCTGAATTGTGTATTTCATACTTCTTTATTTATAGCTTTGTTTTGCTGAAAGGTTTGCAAAAATGATCTACACATGGCACTCTTTTATGGTACATGAGAAAAACGTTTAATAAGGGATAGCTTTCTTAGTTCCTTTAGAATTTATTATGGGTTCCTAATTGTGTTACAGTTGTATTTTGGAGGTCATCCCTTCTTGTGTGCTTTATTGAATTGTTTTGTTGAAATGTCTGTAAAATTGATACACATTGTATTCTCTCATGGAACTATGCTAAAAAGTTTTTGAAGATTGCAGCAGTTGAAGAAGTGAGCATAATTTTTCATAGAAAATACCTGTTCTCAATCTCTTCTTCTGGGTTTAACTAATTGGTAAAGGCCAGTTGCTTGATTTATTTCATATTTGCTTTGTACCCAGCAATGTGTGAGTGGGTTACTGTTATGTAACTTTATCCATGTGAACAGTGGATTTACAAAACTTCAATAATAAAAAATGTTGAATTTGATACCTCTAAAAGTTTGGTTAATGTGAGTATTTTAGTAGCCATGTAAAAGTTGCTTTTGAATGTTTGTTGGCTTAATTAAAAAACTTAAAGTAAAAATAACATCACCCTTTTAAAGTTGGTATGTCTAATAGATAATGTTGTGTTAGTGGTACTTTGACTGCAAGTTGACATAACACTGAATTATAATTGGGCTGACTTTCAGGCCTTTTTCGACCAACTTAAAAATATAAGTCTGTGGAACAAATATAAACCAGAACTCAAAAAAGATGATGTAATTAGTTACATAAGAATCTTAAGTTGGGGTAGCCAATTTTTTTGTACAGTGTGTAGGAGGAGTAGTGGTGAGAAAAAGTGGGTGCACAAAAAGTCGTGTAGGTCTCACTGTTCTGTTCTTCAGAACCATGAAAAGTATTTAAGCATTTAAAACCATTTTCAAAAGATATTTGTGTTTAAACAAGTGACATAAACAAGCAAAACCTCTCTGTTCAGGCGCCGCCATGTTGGATATTTTTGAACGCTGACCGAACACTGATTGGTTGTGAGGAAATATTGCATTCAGGCAAAAAATAGGTATAGCACTTATCACGGTTTGGAAAAGAACTGCAATTCGGAAATAAACCAATTTGGCATGAAACGCTGATGGAGCAACTTTCTTTGTCTTTCCTCGTTTACTTTTTTCTCTCCCTCCGTCTTTCTTAATTGACAGACACTCTGTCTATCTTAGAAGCTCTAAGCTCTTTCTGGTCATGAAGTGAATATATTTATTTTTGATGATATTTCTTAGATAAACTCTTATTCTCGTGAACAGGTGATGGAGACAAAGATTTACCATCCCTCTAAACCTGCTGCCGTTGTCCAGAACGAGTGACCAAAGATGGGAAAAACCCACAATGCAGCAACTGACAGCCCTGCGACAGGAGTGAATAATTAACGAGTGAGAGAGTTGGGTAAATAAAATGGTAATGGTGTATAAATAAATAAGAACGACAAGGCAGCTTGGGAATCCGTCACCACAGACCATTAACAAATGTCAAACATTTCATTAGCGGCCACGAGTTCACTTTTCTGCTCCCGACCTGAAATAATAGCAACCGCAAAAAGGGAAAATGAGTCTCTTAATGAAAAATAGTCACTCTTTACAGGCCCACTGAACGTCTCACCGTTTGCTCAATTAATGACAAAAACTCATGAACAAAACTACACAACAAAAAAGCTAACTGTCAGCTAATTAGTGATGCATTAACTGCAAAAAGTTTGAGTTTCCATAATCTGAAGATGACTAGCTATCACTTTTTATTTAAAATTTTATTTTCATTTGTTTAACAATGCCTTCCTTGTCAGATTCAGAAATTCTTGACGCTACGAGGTTGTTATGAGGATTTATAATTAAATAAAGTTTTGATGTTTTTACGTAAGCACAAGTAATTTTTGCTTGAGCGCAAGATGTTTCCAAACCTGAGACTTGAGCATGAATTGTTTTTATGTGAGTAAATGTTTGTTTGTGTGTAAGCACAAGATATTTTAGTGCAATTTTTGTTTTCACATGAGAATGTGATGTTTTGATTTAATGCCAAAAAAGTCTGAGTGCCCAACATTTGAAGATGGCTAGCTAACATGTTTTCTTTAAAAAATAATTCAGAGATTAAATTTTTGTTGTTTTTGTTTGAGCATGAGTTGCATGAAAATGAAAACCCAAAGTAACAAGTAAATAATAAAAAAGTTAGATGTTAGATTTTTCACTTAATCCCAATACGGTTCACAAGGACCCCTACAGGAACTATGGGCGCAAAGAAGGGACCAAACCTAGGCAGGCGCACACACACTGCAGGGCTCACACATTCACATGGCCTTAAAAACATTTTTTTAAGGTGAGATGGCTTGGATGTGACACAAATATTAAAACTATAAACAGCTTTGCTGCTATATGTGAGAGTGATTATTTGTCATTGTGAACACACCACAGCACAGCACACAGTGCATCACAACGAAATGTGACCTCTGTATTTGACCCATCCGTGAAGAAGCAGTGAGTCTTGACAAAACCGATTACACTGCATTATTTATATAACAAATATGATTCAATGGGACAGATTAGTTGTTATACCAGATTTTATTAACTCTGTGTGTGTGTGTGACCCTTGCGCCCGCGTTGAGGTGTGTGTGTGTGTGTTCATTTACAGCTTCTTTTATGAGTTGGGATTGAGGTGAGCAATGCAGGATATGAAGCGTCTCCCGCTGGGGTTTGTCCTTGTAAACACTTTGTTATTGCTCTGAGCCGGCCCTGATTACACTGCGCTTACTCTGCAGCCCTCTCAAAACTCGCTGGACGCCCCCTCGACCCCTCGAGCTGCACCACTTCCTGTCGGAACTACCCCCACCCCTACCCCACCACCTTTCCACTCTCCCAAAAGCTCACAGTGCTGTGCCTCATAACTTACGTTAAGTCCGGCAAAATTAAAGACTGCTTTACATATCATCACATGATGGTATGGATGCTGTACTGTGCATCAGATGATGCGGTTACTAGGGTAACTGTGGATTTTTAGTACTTCTCTTCTGGATTTTGTTAGAACTAAACAGAAATGCTATGACGTCAATTATGGATTTAAAAACTTCTTTGGGGATAGGAATAAGAAAATGCTAAGTTTTGTCGGGACAGGAATGGAAATAAATTTTGTAAGGCCTAACCAGATATGCAATGGTACCTATGCCCTTAAAGAACATTTATTTTGGGAAAGTAATGAAAATAATTTGAATTTTGAAAAAACTAACCAGAAATTCTCTCCAGCCTTGGGATCTCACGTACAGCCTGGCGATGGTTTGCATCTTACCTTGATAACAGGACATACCAGGTGGCATAGCAAGGCTCCCTATCAGCCCCACGAAGGCTGACCACTGGTGTTCCCCAGGGTTCAGTCCTAGGACCCCTTCTCTTCTCTCTATACACTGGTTCTCTTGGGGAGATTATAGCTGCACACGGGTTCTCCTATCACTGTTATGCTGATGACACTCAACTCATTCTCTCCTTTCCACCAGACGACCAACATGTATCAACTCGAATCTCAGAGTGTCTAGCTGACATCTCTTCTTGGATGTCATCCCACCACCTCAAGTTAAATCCTAGCAAGACTGAACTCTTGTACATCAAAAGCAGTCCTTTATTAAACCTTGACCTTGCCATTTCTTTTGATAACTCTGTTATCATCCCCTCAAAATGGCAAGAAACCTTGGTGTCATTCTGGATGATGAACTGTCATTCTCTTCACACATTAGCAACCTCACTAGGTCCTGTAGATATCTTCTATACAACATCAGAAGAATCCACCCCTTTCTCACCACCGAAGCTACTCAGCTTCTCATCCAGTCCCTGGTTCTCTCTAAGTTGGACCATAGCTTACAGATCTAAGAACAGTTGTGGACTACAAAGCACTGTTGTAAGTCACTCTGGATAAGAACGTCTGCTAAATACTGTAAATGTAAATGTAAATTATATGATATTTATAACTAATTTTCTTGGAATGGGAACTAGCACAAACAAACTGTAGGATGGGTGGATAACAAAATGATGACACAAATAACACATTTTTACGGTCGGAATGGACAGAACTTGCGAAAGGGTGTGTATCAACAAAGTGAATGAGAGCAACATGCATTGGTGTTTCTAGCGCAAAAACTGTAGGAGGAAAAATGTTGAGAAAAAGAGGGTGGCATAATAAAGAAAATAATAAACTTATAGCAAAAAAAGCAAAAAAAAAAAAGCAAAAAAACTATAAGTGATTGCTGATGAAATCAATAAAAAGGTTTTGTTAAAAGAACCAGAAATGTCATGATAACCGTGGCTTTAGAAAACCTTTTGTTGGGAGTAGGAATGATAAACCATGTTGCTAGGATTCACCAGAAATACTCTAGCAACCATGAGTTTAGAGAAATTTTAAATACAAATTTAACAAATTTAAAATTCAGTTTTGCAAATACTAACCAGAACCAGAAATGATTTAGTGAACCATGGCTTTAGAAAATCTTATTTTGGTTTGGAATTTTAAAAATGGGAATTTTGGAACTAGAACTGGAAACTAGAAATGATATAGTAATCATGGATTTAGAAAACCTTTTAGGGGTACGAATAAAAATTTTGTTATTAAATTTAGGATTTTGTTGAAACTAAGTAGAAATGATTCAACAAAAAACTATATCCATAGAAACTAACAACAATTGCAAAAAAAAAAAAATATTCATTTTAAATTTTATTTTTTGGACACAACAGTCAGGCTTATTTGGCTTATTAAATACTGTTTACCAAGACAAGCATCTCCAAACATCATTTGTTACCCTCTCACACAAACCAAATCTGAGAAGGAGCAGCGTGCAGCTGATGTAGATAGTGCCTGGGGAACAGTGATTAGGGACAGTACCTTGCTCATGAGTACCTCAGTGGTCCTGAATTCGAAACGGCAAATGTTCAATTACAAGGCGAACGCCCTAACCGTTAAGCTACCAACTGCCCTGGCAAACCCAGGCTCAGTAATGAACCACCAGAGGAAGGACGGGGCAGTGCAGACATAACAGTCTGTGTGCAAAAGTGCATTTTGTTAAAAGTTTACTGTTGACATCATTATCATGGTATTGATGTAAATTTTTTAAAAATGTCATTGTCATAAATTCACAATTAATTATGATTGCAAAAGTGAGAGGATTTTGAAGATCTGTTAAAATTTTCCCTAGTCACCGAGAGATCTCTTTTTGGGCTCACAGCATCAAAGGTTATGCCTAAAGAATAAAGCATGTAAAAATAACATCTAAATAACCTGTCTAGATTGTGACGTCGGGAAGGAGAAAGCACAAGGCGGCGCGTTTTACCTCTATCAAGCTGCACATTCATCACAATCACACACTCAGCCAAAAACGTTCAAGGGCAAAGCACCGAGCCCTGAGCTATGCCACAATCAGATGCAGTGTTTTCAGCATTCTCACTGCCATTTCCCAAAGTCAAAACCCCCCCAAAAATCCCCAAAATGACCATTTGTGGTGACCTTGAGCTGAAAGCAGACTGAAAGATGGCACAGTTGCCTGATCCTTTAATGGCCTGAACAGTAATGGACGACATGGTTTAATGGTTTAATAAACCATTTGGATTCATTTGGACTGTGTGTACATTTTGTTATGTACAGCAGCAAGTCTGAAAATCTTGTTTTTATTTTAGCGGTTATCGTTTATTTAGCCAGAAATTTGATAATGAATTAATTTGTTAAAGTAAATCACTTTCCAGTTTTAGGAAGCTTTTAAAATCTCTTTACTGTTTTTTTTTATTATATATATATATATATATATATATATATATATATATATATATATATATATATATATATATATATATATATATATATATATATATAGATAGATATATATATATAGATATAGATATAGAGATAGATATAGATAGATAGATAGATAGATAGATATATGGTGGTCATATTAACGTTATGCTAACGGAGACTCTTATCGGCGCAAAAAACATTGCTGTTAATCTATTCAAAGTTGGTTGGGAGTTGTCTATACTAATGCAGTTTATGATGACTTTTCACCTTGATATTTTGCACGGATGTTTACCTAGCCGGTCCGCACTAGAAGGAACGAGTCTTCAACCTGTGTGTATGCCTAATGTGAAATGTTTGAACTGAATAAACAAAAGGTAAAAATTACATACGACAGCGTTTTAGTGCTACCTAAAAATCTAAGATTATAGATTAACTTGTAATATTGAGAATAAACTCTCATACTACGAGAATAAAGCTTAAAGCTTATGAGAATAAAATCGAAATGTTACAAGAAAAAGCCGAATACACAGAATAAAGTCGTAAATGCGCCATAAGAAAAAGTCGAAGTCAATAATACGAAGTCGAATATTACGAGAATAAAGTCGTAATGTCACGAGAAAAAAGTCGAAATGTTACGAGAAAAAAGTCGAAATGTTACGAGCAAAATCACAGAATTGCGAGAAACTATGGATGTGGAGGATCTGGTTAAGTCCTACTTTAGGTTAGGATTTAGCAATAAGGAAATTCTTTGTCTTTTGGCGCATCAGCACGGACTTATAATGAGTAGTATGATGAAGTGTTATGTAGTGAAACTTACTTTATTCAGAAGAAAAAATCACACAGACATTGAGGAAATTGCCTTTTGTGCAGTTCAAAATGCATACTCAGTGGTCCATTGTTTTAAACCCCAAACCCCATATTCTAAACATTCACGTAAAAATTCAATTTTATTTTCGAATTTTGACTATTTCTCAAAATATTTTTTTAACCAGACATTACGAGTTTATTCTCGAAATATTTTGACTTTTTTCTCGTAACATTTTGACTTTTTTCTCGTAACATTTCGGCTTTATTCTCGTAATATTTCGACTATTTCTCGTGAATATTTGACTTTATTCTCGTAACATTTCGACTTTATTCTCGTAACATTTCGACTTTATTCTCGTAGTTTCGAGTTTAATCTCAAATATTACGAAGTTTAATCAGAATCTTAGATATTATATATATATTTTTTAAGGTGGCACTAAAATGCCAATCGTAAGTACATCTTATTGAACATAATTTATTTTCATCACCAATTATCATAGTAGAACAGCTTTCTCAAGCAGTTTGTGATGCATTTTGGAAACAGGATATGAGCCCCTGGTCTAATGCGCCACCTGGCTTGAGAAACCCGTTCTCAAAGACTTACTTTTAGTCATTATTTGGGTAGCACACATATTCTGAATGCCGTCGGCAGAATTCAAATGAGCCATTTTAATCTAGATTAATCTAGATTAATTCCAAGATTACAGTGAGATTAATCTAGATTAAAAAAAATTAATCTATGCCCACCACTGTATATATACACTGTATATATACACTGTGTATATACATATATATATATTTCTAAATCATAATCATTCAATTGTGTGTAAATTTCTTTTTATGTTCCTAAACTGTTACTATTAGTTCTCAAATTGCAAATTCTGCTGATTTTATTCTTAATTTCAAACATTTTATGTATGAAAGGTGCTATATAAATAAAGACTACAGACTACAGAATAAAGAATATTACTGTTTGACCCAAGAAGATGAAATATTGGTGCAAAACAAACTGAGAAATTTGAATATTTTGAACTACACAAAAGCAAATATATCCTCAGCAAAAGTTGCAAAATATGAGATGTCAAAATGGTAAACAAATCTAGAAATTGGGATATTTCAAAACACAAAGACAAAAATAGTTTAAGCACAAATTGTATTCCGTAATTTGACATTTTGCTGTCTTTTCCCACATTTAACATTGATGTAGCACGACCAACATGAGGACCAGACTAAAGGGAATCCCTCCCTCCTTCCATTCCTCCATTTATCCTTTCTCTCCTCCACCAGAGACATCGTGGAGACCCAGAAGTGACAGTTCATCCCGAGGTCAGCCAGTCAAACCCTCTCCATTAAACTTTCAGAAAAACTAGCTGCATTTTTTATACGTCTCTTTCCCACCACATCCACACCTTCTTTCACGCTCTTTTCGCTCATGGTGTCACACTTCTGTCATATTTTCTGAAGCGACACCCATAGACATGCCATTAAAATTAAAATCTGATGAAAGGTGCCTCCGGGTTCTCGCGTTTTCCAAATCGTGACTGCGCGATGTCAACATTTCATGGGGTCTTTTCCCGACTCTCGTAAGATGAATGACACACAAATTCCGACTCATGTGCATCCAGACTATTCCAGTTTCGGCGAGGTACGTTCCCAAGCGAGCGTAAATGAATATGTAGTAATTTAAGGCTGCAAATGAGGTTACAGCAGTTACAGGATTAATATGAGCCCATTCAACAAGATTTGACACCGTGTCAGATCATGCGGAGTGCTGATTAACCATTCACATTAATTTCGGTTTTATAGGCACTGGAACAATCTCGTCTCCTGTTGCTTGTCACATCGTTTCACTGCTTTGACATTTGAAATTCAGTAAGAAAAAATTTGCAGTACTTAGACTGGAACAAAATGACATAGTTTGGCTTGTGGAATTAGCACCATCATGTCAGTTTTAAGCACATAAATAAACTAATTCAACTCCATAGACATGCTCTTGGTTTCTCACTTCTCATGTCAAGAAGGTTCTGGATTCGTTGCCCAAGTCGGTTGTGGGGTCTTTGTGAGGTCTCCACCTCGCACCTCCCAGGATAGGCTTCCCGAACCCTGTGACCCTGATTGGGATTAAGTGGGTTAGAACAGAAGGGCCTGGCCCAGTGATCAGAAGGTTGCTGTTTCAAGTCCCAGACCAGTAAAAGTACCACTGAGGTGGTCATGAGTGCTGTCTCCAAGCACTTCTTCTCAGCTGCTGCCAAAGCTAGTAGTTCCTTTGTCTGGGAATGTCTGCATTGAGTCTGTTGTGAGCCCTACATGTGTTAACTCAAAGGACACTTTGAATAGTTGCTGCAACAGGTGCCCTTGATTAGCAATGTTAGAATGCAATATAACCTTCAAGCATTCTTGTCTACATTGTGATGACTAGAAGAAGCTACTTGACTTGTGAAGTCTCAGAGTTTAAAAACTATTTTGAACGCTGTTAAAAAAAGTCATAAGGAAGGGAGCAACTTGGCTTAAATTGAGTTCATGATGTTGGACAAGGTTTAGTACTGGTCAAGTTTTCACCATTTGCTTTTGTGCATGATACAGAAAGCATTTGTGCTTCTCTATATAATCCAGCAATTTCTCCTCATGTTTTGCCACATTTCCACCATTTTTTAGGTGCTGCTACACTTCCACCAATTCCTCCTCAAGTCCTCCCCAATTTCCATTCATTTTTTCTCAAGACATTTCCACCAATTCCTCATCAAATCCTGGCCAAATTCTGTTAATTTGTCCTCAGGATCTTCTTCCCAAGCAGCCTCAGCTTTGGAAAACAACCATAGTCAACAATAGTACAATACTCGTCAGATTTGTCATCAATTATCAGCATACTCAAGAATAAATTAAAGAAAAGGGTTTTCTAAGATGGTGTGACACCAAAATCAGTTCCTGGTCCAGATTAAGATCAGAGACACAATTTTTCCAATTTCTCCTCATGTTCTGCCACACTTCCACCAAGTTCTCCTAATTTCCTTTTTCATTTTCATCTGTTTCAGATCTTGCCCACTGATTTCTCCTCAGGTCCTACAGTTTCATTATTTTTAACTCAAATCCTACCTTTTCACCAATTTCTCATCAAATGGTACCACTAAGGTACCATCTCCAAGCACTGGTCCCTGAGTGCTGCCAAAGCTGCTCACTGCAGAGGTCACAATTCTTTGTGGTGCACTGTGTCCTGTGCTGTGGTGAGGTGTGTTCGCAAGGACAAATAATCACTTAATCACATACTCAAATCCTGCTCTCGTAATGTCCTGTGACATTTCCACCAGTTTCTCTTCCAGTCCTGTTCAAGTTCCACCAATTTCTCCTCAAGTTCTTCAACCCAAGAAGCATCAGATATAGAATACTTCTATAGTCATTGATGAGACAACACAGACGCAAGTCAGATTTGTCTCCATTTAGCAGCTTTTATTCTTTATTCATTGGTTTACCAAGAAGAATTGGCACCAAAATCAGCTTTTCATAGTCTAGATAAAGATCACAGACCAGATAAAACCAGTTCGCTTTCCTGATGTTTTTCCAGTGGAGATACAACCTGCCTGGCACCTCTGCGATGGCCATCTCGACGTAACATGGTGACGATGGCACCCTGCGGGTGGCCTTCTCTATTTATGCAGTGTTTTGCATAATCATAGCTGAAGGTGCTCAGTGGTTCAGTGATGTGACAGGCTCAGTTGGCGGTCGGCGACGCGACTGGCACTTAAAGCAAATGTCAGGTCAGCTGGGAGACGCCAAGCCACATCATTCATAATACCATCTGACAGTGGGGAAGACACTGAGGTTACAGTCGTGTGATTTACATGCTAAAGATCCTAGAACCTTTACGGAGGCCAGCTGAAGTCATAGACTTATCATAAAGCTAATTCGCAGGTGTTTTGTCTGCTGTTGCTCTATGTTAAATGAACGCATGGTGTTGTTATAACTTCAAAATGGCAAAGGATTGGAAAGTGAACAAAAAACAAGAAGTACTGTTACTGGAATATTACTCAACTGCAACTAAATATGCTGGTGTTAATGTCTATCCTGTTGTGGCTTGGTTGTCACATGGCATGTTGGCAGTAAATAAGAAATAGTAGTGCCAATGCAAAGCATTCTTTTTTGAAACACTACAAAATAAATTGGCTACAAAACAAGAACTGAAAACTTCTCTCCTGCTTTCAGAATACATTAAATACACAATGCCAATGTGGGGTAGAGTATCTGTGGACAGTAATGTTGTAGTACTCGAGATCGGTTTTTGAAGGTCTTGGTCTCATCTCGGACTCGGCCGCATTTGTGCTCAGTCTTGTCATGGACTCGGGCAAAGAGGACTCGGAATTTTATTTCGAGACCATGGCTCAGAGAGTATCATTATTAATAAGCTGCTTGAATTTTGTTATTCTGAAAAAGGGGGACCCGGCAGGAAAAGTTTGGGAACCACTGGCATAGTGTATGTTGTTTGCTTCATTCAGCTTAGGCTTTGCATGTTCCACTCATTTGTCATGTGGTGTAAAACGCCCATTGGTCCGGTCTCGACTCGGTCTCGGCCAGCCCTGGGCTCGGTCTCGACTCGGTCTTGGCCCCTCAGAGTCTTGGTCTTGTCTCGGTCTCGACTCCCTCTGGTCTTGGTCAGGTCTTGGTCTCAGAAAAGATAGTCTTGACTACAACACTAGTGGACAGACAGACACAAAAGGGAGAGACATGCCAACAGAAGTGTAATTAAACTGAAACACCTGCAAATAATAAGCTAACTGACTAAGCCAATCTAGAATCAAAATTATTAAACCAATAGATTGGCAGAAGTGTGTTAATTGGAGGTGGGAACTAAACAGGAACCAATGAAACAAACCGATCAGGTTAAACTGGGAACCGGGGGCAAACATAATCAACTAACGAAGGGAAGTTTAACCAGTCAGAACACACTGTGGCAGTGGGAAATGACTGACAAAGGGAAAAGACATACCACGTGAGACAGACATGACACAGGACGGGGCTGCCCTCTGGTGGGCAGTTGGGGTAAAGTCCAGGGAGAGCCGTGACAGTGGTGTGTATCAAAAGTAAAATAGTAACATAATAAGTAATGTTCGTAATTGCTTTTGAGAAATTTGTGCAAAATTGCTACTTAGATCTAGATAAAACACTATTGTCTTTCCTCTTTCAAGCCGGTCTGCATCATGCACAAAAGCCATGACTCTTTTGAGTCTTACACATATAGCACTACCTTCATTAGGTCCCCGTGTATGAACCTGGGCAAGTTGGGTAAAATCCTGGCTCCAGCACTATCACCATTGTGTCCTTGAGCAAGAATCTTTAGCCCAAGATACTCACCAGAGGGTAGTGCAATATTCTAGCTTCTGGACCAAGAGGTTGTGGGTTCAAATCCTATCTCCAGTACTATCATTATTGGGTCCCTGAGCAAGTTGTGGGTTCAAATCCTGCCACCAGCACTACCACCATTACCACCATCTGGATATGAGCATCTGCTAAATGTATAAAAATGTAAATGCCAAAATTCAGACTCCTTATTACTGGTGTCACTTTATACACATTTTCTAATTTTAGCTAGCCTCTACAAGATGAAGTGTGTACTTCTCACTTCCCTGTCTGTCTCTCTCTCTGGTGCTTGTAATGTGTGTGTGTGTTATCTCTGCAAGTCTCTGTGGTTGGCCTCGGTATCCCATCAGTCTTGGCCGTGTCGCGAAAACAAAGATAAGTTACACTTTGTATCCGTTGCCTCTGCAGCCAAGTTCAGAAAACTCAGAAGGATGCATTATTCATCCCCTGCCTTTTTCTCCCACCCCCACCCCTTCCTCTTCTCCAGCTTTTTCCTCTTCTTTTTTTTATAGGCAGTGCTTTATTTCCCTCCCAGGCCCACGGTCATGGAAAATGTAACGACTGAAGGGAGAGCGAGAGCTGAATGGATAAAAGGAAAATGCACAAAGCAGACAATGAGTTAATAGCTAATGCAGTCTGGTCATTTTCTTGGTCTTCTTAAAGGGGAATGAAACTCTCCCAGGCAGTTTGTGAGATTTTTCAATACCACACACATCCTCTGTGACTGTACACAATACTTTGTGTTGTGTGCAATTTCAGTGCAAAAAATGATGATGCTTTTTTCTTTGTTGCTATTTTCAGCCGTTTTCTTCCTCTGCTATTGAAAACCAACAGCATCAAAAATCACAGGTTATAACATGGAAAGACATGCACATTTGGTCAGTACAGTCCAGTCTTTATTTGCTACTCTTCTGCCCATATCATTCAACCAGCAAATAGCTTTATAGTCTTAAAATGAGGCAAAATCAGGTGCCTTTTGGTGCAGTCAATTTAAGATTTTATCTAACAAAATTAGGTCTTAGATCACAGTTATCTTAAGTAATTATTGCATGCTGTGCTCAAAATACAACCTTGTTTTAACCAAGAGCATAAGTACAATCCTTTAAGACCATGCATCTGCTGCAAAGACCACTTTCACACTCTAAAGGAAGCAAAATTTAATCAAGACAAGTCTTAAATGCATTTACACCATGCACTTAACTTGGTGCTGTTGGTAGTGTAATGGTTAGGGAGTTGGCCCCATGATTGGAAGGTTGTCGCATCAAATCCTGGACCAATGAGTTACTCATGAGCAAGTTACCATCCCCAAGCACTGCTTCCCGGGTGCTGCTTCCTTCTTCAAATGCAAAAGCAACACTTGTGCATGACATTTTTCATTAATCTCTCAAATGCAAGAAAATGCATGCATTTAAATGTAGTTGTAAATGTAGCCTCTATGACACCTTGCATTTCTCTTGCTAAATCAAAAGTGCAGAATCAATAACCAAATGTTAAATGAACAAGGCGACGATTTTCCATTTGATGGAGGAATGAAAAATGAACACTTTGTAGCCTCTCGTAATGTCATGAGCACTGTGTTAATTTTGCAAATGCACAAGGTATTGATTTTGAACTCTGTTTTAAGTGGTGCATGCTCCTGCGACAGGGGGTGAAATTTACGGCAGTAATTTGTCTTGGTGTTAGAGCACATATTTTTGTGTTTTTGGTGTTTGGTGTTTCAAATTTTAGTGAAAAAACGCCCTATAGACAATCCCTATGAATACAGCTGCAACAACGAATCTTACTCATAAAACACCACCCATTCACCCCCTCTGTGTATTTCAGAGGGCTGTTATAGTGTTGTGACCAAGCGTTTGGGTGGCTTTTCAGGCCTTGTTGTGAGCTGCAGAGCTTCTGTGTTCTGTGTTCTTTCGCCTCTTTGTGAGATCATATCTCACTCCTGTGAGTGTGTGTGAGTGTGTGTAGGGTTTAAACCACCAACTTGATGGAAAAATGAGGCTGTGATGGTGGTGGTGGAAAATTCGACTGTATAATTTCACTGGTTTTTCTTGCAATGCACAAATTTTTAACATAATTTCCAATTTTCATGAAAGTAAATGAGTTAACGTTCTTAAAAAGGGTAAAAAAAAATTGAAGTTAATTTTTTATTCTTATTGCAAACAACTTAAACTTTGACAGGCCGAGAGAAAATTGCATTATGAATCAGAAGTATATATAGATTTTTATATATCTGAAATACTGTATATAAAAGCAAAATATAACCCTAGTTCATTTCACTAATCCCAACCAGGCCTGCTATATATATATATATAGCGCTACTTTGATTTCAGCTGTCAAATACAAATACCTTCACTAAAACCAAATATAAGTTAAATGTAAAATTGAGTTAAGAACTATAATTTCATTAACCAAAATATCAAAAAAGTTAAAAAAAAAAAACAATATTTTGTGTGAAAAGCATATAAGTTCTTGCTCTCCATTTATTCTTGTTTCATTGACATTGTTACGTCTGTGCCTCCTCCCTGACGCTCGGGCTCACCAGACTATTAAACCTAAGGTTTGATGTGTCGGCGTCAGGGTTGTCTTGGTTATGGTGTGTGTCTGTCCCTTTAAGGATTCCCTGTTTAGCCACTCCCTGGTGTGTCACGTGTCCCTGGTTTGGGTTTCACTTCCTAATGTCGTCCACCTGTTTATAACCTGTGTGTCCGTAATCCATTGGTTAGTTTTTGTTAATTAATTTTACGTCTTTTTATTTAACCAGTCTGATCCTGTCATTCTTTGTCCATCCACCATCATGGTTACCGCCTTGTCTCCTTTTGTTCTCAGACTATGCCTATATTGTGGGGCTGCAGGCCACTATGCTGCTGTTTGCCCCCTGAAAAGCACCATTGAACAAGGCAGTACCAAACCAACACTGCCCACTAACCAATTTATTATTTATGGCTCTGTTTATGTTGATGATTTACTTTTTTCTGTTTCTGTTTTTGTTAGATTCTGGATAAGCCAGTAATTTCATTTCGAGTTCCCTGGTGTCTTCTCTATCTGTTCCTGTGGTCGACATCACCAGCCCCATTTCTGTTAAAGCCGTAGATGGCCACCCTGTTAATTCCACACCTGTCACTCAGCTCACCACACCACTCAAGTTAGACATTCCCCTCATCACACTGAATATATATACTTTTGCCTGGCACTGCACCCCCCGGCCCTGGGTCTATCCATTGTTGGAGGTCAAGACCAAAGCAATAGAGGATTATGTGGCTGAGGCGCTCAGGCAGGGTTTTAGCAAGACCTCCGGAGTGCCTACAATCTTGTTAGAATTCAGGCAGGCGACAAATGGAAGACCACCTTCGGATACCACATCGGATCACTATCAGTACAAAATCATGCCTTTGGGCTCACGAATGCACCATCATTCTTCCAATCGTTCATGAACATGTGCCACAAGGGGTGAGCATGGATGAGAACAAGGTGGCAGCAGTATCTGAGTGGCCAGAGCCCACTACGCTCAAGGTGATGCAGTTTTTGGGGTTTGCCAATTTTTATCACCACTTCATCTGGAGTTTCAGCATGGTGGCAGCGCCACTCACCACCCTCCTGAAAGGGAAGCCCAAGAAACTGATTTTGACCGAGCAAGCCTGGGAGGCTTTCAAGAAATTAAAATCACTGTTCACACAGGCCCCAGGGCTTAGGCTTCCCAACCCCTCCAGACCATTTGTGGTACAGGTAGATGCCTCTGTGTTTGGGTTAGGAGGTGTACTGTCACAGAGGTCTGGTTCCCCAGAGAAGCTCCATGCTTGTGCCTTCTTTTCAAGGGATCTGGACGAGGAGATTGCCCGCCAGGTGGGGACTCAGTCTCCACCTGAGGGTTGTCCCCCCAAAAAGGTCTTTGTGCCAGAGTCGTTACGTGATTGGGTGGTTGAGTGGGTCCACACTATACCAGCTAGTGGCCATCCTGGAATTTCTGGAACCTTATGACTCGTGCAGCATAAGTATTGGTGGTGTGCAATGAGGCAAGACATTCACAGAGACATTCACCTCTTGCTCAGTGTGCGCGGCCACCAAGAGTTCTAATCAGCTTCCTGCCAGAAAATTAATGCCCCTACCGATGCCGAACAGACCGTGGTCTCATGTGGCTGTGGACTTTGTCACAGATCTTCCTGTGTCAAACGGGTACACCACTATCCTCATGGTAGTGGATCGGTTTTCGAAGGGTGTGCATTTCATCCCTCTAGTTTCTCTTCCCCTCTGCCTTGCAGGTAGCTGAGGCTCTGTTCCAGAATGTGTTCCGGGTGTACGGTTTGCCAGGGATATCCTCTCCAACCAGGGTCCCCAGTTCATCTCCAGGGTTTGGTGGGCATTCATGGAGAAACTGGGGGTCACTGTCAGTCTGACATCGGGCTACCATCCACAGTCCAATGGGCAGGCTGAACGTACCAACCAGGAGCTCGGGAGATTCCTCTGGTCATACTGTCATGCCCGGCAGTGTGATTGGGCTGAGTTTTTGGTTTGGGCAGAATATGCCCAGAATTCAATGCACCATCCCGCTACTGGCCTAACCCCCTTTGAGTGTGTGCTGGGGCACCAGCCTCCATTGTGCCCATGGGACAGGTCTGCATCCAAGATCCCTTGGGTGGATGATTGGTTCCAGAAGGCGGAGCGGTTCTGGGAAGGGGCACACACTAACATCCAGCAGGCAGTTTGTAGGTTTACCTGTCAGGCCGATCGAAGGAGGCATGAGGCGCCGGAATACCGGGCAGGTGATTGAGTGTGGCTGTTGACCCTGGATTTGTGTCTTGGTCTCCCCTACACTAAGTTAACCTTAAGTCAGCTTCTTGTCTGTTTTTTAAACATTTTTAAACAAAGATTTTATGAGAATTACACATGTGTATTTGCAAATTTTATTTACTGAATTTTGTAATCTTTAAGATTTTGATTTCATCTTTTTTTTAATCATTGAAACCAAGATTTTGGAAGAAACGACAAACATTTTTTCTAAAAGTTTTTTCTAAAAAGTCTGAATTTAAAAGAAAAATGTAAGTAAATATTTCTTACCTGTGTTTGCAAATGTTTAAGTTGTTATTTAAGTTGTTATATTTATAGAAACATTTTTGACATTTTTGTTTTGCAATGTTTCATGAGTGGCTTGGCCCTCCCCCTTAGAGAATCATTTAACCACCCAGATTGAGCTGTGTCTTTTCCCACGGCCCTCATCGCCCTCAAAACAGTAGTGTTCTTTCACTGGTGGAAAAAAATTATGATCTGCTAATCATCCAGAAGTCAGAGTGAACACTGATTCACATTCATGACTAACAAATGCCTATTAATGTCACACAAAAAATTTTTTTTTCAGTGGTTAAAAATTAGACTTCATGGACAGTTTCATTGGTTAACAAAAGTTGGCACTTGATCAAAGGAAATCAGGAAATAATTCCTTTTTCATCTTTCATTCAGGAGATGAGCGCTCTTCCATGGTTTGGGATTTGGAGAGTAAAGTAAAAATTTTTGTAAATCTTTGAAACCACAAAGTAATATGATTTTTAAAATCATTTCAAATAAATGACACCAACAAATTTATTTTATATCCACTAATTACAAGTTTATTTAAATGTTAAAAATTATATTTGAACAACTTAGAATCAAGATTGCCTCAGTATATACTGTATTTACTGAAAGTTTTACTTCATGTCTTGACCAATTCTTTGACATCTAAAAAATAAACTTGTCTGAGTGACAGATAACCTCACCTTCATGTCTCATTCTGAATTTACCTGATAAAGTTCCACGGCTACGAGACCGGCTGTGTTCCATATCCACATCGGAATCACTGCTCACAGGCTTTGGGTTACAGCCGGAAAGCCCCGGAATCGATGGCGCTGGGTCGGGAAAGCGGCTTAATTACTGGACGCTCCCCGAAAACAATCTCATCGGAAGCCGGAGATCGAGTTTCACGTCTGAAAGCCCTGGAAAATAATAAAAATAAATAAACAGGAAGGTGACCGTCAAACCTCTCAGGAAAATCACACGGAATTATGGCGGATCTCGGCTAACCCGAGGCTCGTTAGCGTCTGTGTTTTGGGTTTCTGTTTGTCTCGCACAGTAATGCAGGTTGACAGCTGGAATTCTGTTTATTTCAAGGTGGATTGAGGGAATTCTTCTTACACCTGTGGGAAAAAGATGGAAAAGGAAAAGATGAGTGGGGAAAAGATCCAATTTTCCACTTTTTCCAGCGTTTTAGGGTGTACCACTTTGATTTTTTACCAACACATCTGGAACCTGAATCAAGATTTGAGATGAAAAACGTAAAATTGTATTAAATCTCTTCGTCAGCATCTTCCATCTCAACATTTGCTGTTTCTCAAACTCCCCTTTGAGTTGGCGGTTGCTAAAGTGGTTGCTACTACTTATCACACACATGTTAATATAGATTTAATACAGACATCCCGACGTCTCCCGCATATTGGTAGCGTCTCCCTAATGCTCGCAAATTAGATCAAATCTCCCGAAATCCAGAGCGAGGAGTGGACAAGAGCACACAGTGCATGCCAAACAGAACCAAAGTAAATTCCTCGTATGTGACAAATTTCATGGCAATAAACTTCAACTTCATTCTGATTCAAAAATAGTGTTGTGCAATCTGTATTAAAAACATACTTCATGCTGAGGATCAGTGTAAATAGTAGTGTGAGAATATCTGTTCCCGTGTAAAGCTGTAAACCAGGGAAACACTGCATATGCAGTACATTTAGTAAACTACATTTGATTCAGTGTCATGTTTTTGTTGTTCTGCCACAGCCAAATGGGAAAAGTAACTCAAAACAGCTGGAAACAAATTCATACATTTATTTAATTGTAAATTGTTTATGAATCATGAATTGATTTTGAATCATGAATCGATTTTGTATCGCGAATCAATTTTGAATCGTGACTTGTTTATGAACCGTAAATTGATTTTGAATCGAATCATGAGTCCAAGAATTACAATCAGATTGTGAGATTTTGTGAGTCATGCACCCCAACTGGATTGCATGTGACGGACCACCTGCAGTGCCACCGCAGACCATCAGTGGGCAGCAGCTCGTCGGTTAAAATCCTGATATGATTGATTGTTGTCTGTATCGCAATGCATCGATTTTGTTATTAATTTCAACACCCCTAAGCACAGCACAGCACACACCACGATGAAATGTGAGCTCTGCATTTGACCCATCCGTGAAGGAGCAGTGGGCAGCTGACGTGGGCAGCACCCAGGGAGCAGTGTTTGGGGATGGTACCTTGCTCATGGGTACCTCTGTGGTATTTTTGCCAATTCAGGATTCGAACTGACAACCTTCCAATCATGGGGCCAACCCCCTACCCGTTACACTACCAACTGCTCCGAAGTAGTAGCTTTCCAAACAACAAGCTAACCATTATGCCACACCGATTTTGGGACTCAGCAATTGCAATAAAAGTTAAACAGACAATTTAATCTACATCGTCTGAGAAGAAGCCATTGTTATTTGCGGTCTAGAAATGGTTTTACATTGTAATTACGAATTCGCAGATGATGGTTGCACTTTGATAAAGAGAGGAATGTGGAAGAGATGAGAGACATGTCCAGCTGCTAATAGAAACACTGCGTAAGTGGCGTCGCTTCAATTAAGATGTGCAGTCACTGAGTCACCGTCACTTGAAATACCTTTTAATCTCAATCTGTCGCAGCTAAGCGTCTGGCAGCTCGTCAGCCAATCAATTTAAAGTAATTACAAATTGGGTTTGATATCATTTGTGGCTGATAAGGCTGCCAGCACTCTCTCTCTCTCTTTCTCTCTCTCACTGTCTGAGCGACATTTCTAATTGAGCTCAGCCCCTGTCTTGCCTCTAATTTTGGATCTTGTTAACGTCATTAATAATGTAGCGATATTCTAATTAAAATCTCCCATCACCGCCGCTTTACGCCGTAAACACAATTGATCTTTTGTTAATTAAGTTTTAAGCATCATTGATGTGTTGCAGAATTGAGGCGGAATGATAAAACCGCAGTGAGCGACACCACACTCGGGACGTTACGCCGACTGCACTTTGTCTTCACTCAGATATTTTTTAATCAATTCAAAGCTGCTGTTACACAACAAAAGTGACATTTGGTGATAAATAGAGAAGCTGAAGGATTTGTCACAAGGAAAATAAATAAAACTTTTAATATCTAAATAACTGATATATGGGAAACTTAAGTATTTAAAGCTGTATAATCATATTTGAGTTAAAGTAATAAATAATGTGGTAAGAACAGTACTTTAACTTAAACAGATACTTAAGTACTTTTACCCAAGTTGGGGCATGATATATACTATGAAGAGTACTTAATTATTTAAAAATTTAGAATTCTACTTGAGTAAAAGTACTTAAGTATCTGATAAGAACAGAACTTTGACTTAATCAAATACGTAAGAACTTTTACCCAAGTGGGATTCTTAATATTTGTAATACCTAAATATCTGAAATGAAGACTACTTAAGTATTTATAATTATAGAATCCTACTTGACAGTACCTAAGTTTTAAGTGTTATAATCCTAAAAGTTCTGAAATATCTGATATGAACAGTACTTGAACTTAATTCGATACTTAAGTATTTTAAGTTGGGACATTATCAACACTATGAAGAGTACTTGAGTATTTAAAGTTTTAGAATCCTCCTTGAATAAACAGTACTTTTACTTACTCAGACACTTAAGCATTTTTAACCAAGTAGGAACACTATAAACACTTGCGAAAAAATGTTACATTCTATTTTAGTACTTTAGTATTTTTGTACTTGTACAAGGGTAAAAGTACTTTTACTTAAACAGATACTTTGGTGTTTGCTCAAGTAGGATTCTTAACATTTAAAATATTTAAATAGCTGTTATGTACAATACTTAAGTAGTAAAAATGTTAGAATTCTACTTGTGTAAAAGTATCAAAGTATCTGTCACAGTCCCCCAGAACATTACCGAATGGCCATACAGTCCCCCCTCGAACTTCTGCCTGAGCAGCCACACAGTGCCACCATTTCTTAGTTTTGTTATATTTAGTTTTGTCTCGTGTCCCCTGTCAGTCTTGTCCTTGTCCTGCCTTCCTAGTGTGTCTGATTGGTTGATCGTTGTTCATTAGTTATCTCACCTATATCTTGTATTGTCTAGTCCAGCCTCTAGTTTCTATTGGTTAACCCTCTATTGTTTAATTATGCTTAAATTATGTTTATTGTTTTGTTCCCAGTTGGTTTTCTCTTGTTTAATTAATCCAGCCCCTTGTTTATGTCTTCCCATATAAGTTTGGTTCTTTTCCCTTTGTTTCTTGTCTGTCCATGCTCACCATAGACAAGATAGAACTTTTAATACCTGTGTATCTGATGTGAATGGTACTTAAGTATTAAAAGTATTATAATCCTACTTGAGTAAAAGTACTAAAATAACTGATATGAACAGCAATTTTACTAATTCGGATACTTAGTATTTTTGTACTTTAACTTTATCAGATAATTGAGTACTTTTACCCTAGTTGAGACACTATGAATACTATAAACAATACTTAAGTATTTAAAAATGTAGAATTCTACTGAAGTAAAAGTACTTTAGTATCTGTTAGGAACAGTGCTTTAACTTAATCAGATATATAAGTGCTCTTGCCCGAGTGAGATTCTTAACTCTTTTAATATTTAAATATCTGTTATATATAGTGCTTAAGTAGTAAATATCCTACTGATAAGAACAGTATGTGAACTTAGATACTTGAGTATTTTTAGCCAAGTAGAAACACTATGAATACTTGTGTTAAAGAACTAAAATAGTGTATAATAACAGTAACTACGTATTAAAAATGCTACAATCCTACTTGAGTATGTCACGTGGGCGGTATGGAGCGGATGCAGATTGCAGGAAGGTTTGTGGAAGGACATGGTTTATTCAATGAACAAGGGCAGACAGGGAAGCAGCAGGGGCCAGACAGAAAGAACAAGCACACAAGACAAGGATGAAGAGACAAGCTAACATTCACTATACACAATCCTATGGCTGACTCAGGGATCGGAACAGGAAACAGGCGGGGAGCAAGGACAGAACTTACAGGTAAACTGAAACTAGAACTAAGGGCGGACAGGTACAGGAAAAGAACAGGGAAATGTCAATTACTAAGACCTAACTCTAAACCTAAACTAATGGCTATGGCAAATGCTAACCATGCTAAGGCAAATGCTAACCATGCTAAGGCTAATGCTACTGCTAATGCTATGGCTACTGCTAATGCTAACGGCTAAAGCTAATGCCTAAAGGGTAGGGGTCAGAGGGGAACGTGACTAACTCTAAAGCTAACTAAGCTAAGCTAACCACTAATGCTAACTGCTAAGCTAATGGCTAAAGGGTAGGGGTCAAAGGGGAACATGACTAACTCTAATGCTAACTATGCTAAGCTAAGTGCTAAAGACTAACCCTACTGCTAATGAACTAACAAACACTTACACAGAGCACAAGACGAAGACAAACTTAACTCCAGGCAGACGGCAGACGGCAGACTGGGGCAGAGGTAGAGTCACAGGGTTTGGAAGCGGCATCGAAAACAAGGCAAAGTGAGGGCATAGTGATGGTGCACCGACAATCATCAACACAAAAGACAGGACTTATATAGGGCCTATATACTAATATAGGGATTCTTAAATCTTTCAATATTTAAATATCTGCTTTATACAGTATGTAAGTATTATTACTACTTAAGTATTTAAAGTGTTTAAGGGACTGCTTTTAACAGTAGGTAAATACTGTGTTCGAAAGTGTTCAAATGCTACTCGGATAAAAGTATTAAAGTTTATTTATGAACAGTACTTACAGTATAGTGTTTGAGGTTTAGCCGCCAAATTACCACGTAGAGGTCACGCTGTCAGGTTTTAATGTATTTCCCGAAGAACTCAACTCCTTGCCGGGACGCAATTAGCATTGGAGCCGCAGGCATGACTGTGGGCGAGGATCTCACCGGGAGACAGAGTTGATTAATTCTCTCCTCATTTGTGTAATAATTAACCCAGCGCTCCGGCGTTGGCTCTAATAGTTGTGGCGTGAGGAGGTAGATTGGTCGTTGCACTTTTACTTCGTCATGGGACACAAGGCTCCAGCTCGGTAGGTGACTTTAATCCTGATTTTAAGCACCGTCACAATCAAATGAAGTGAGGGATGAACGTTAATGATGAAAAATTACAACTATTATATACAACGTTCCTGTAACTGCAAATGACAATAGTGTTAATTGATATTTTATTTTTACATGTGTGAAAGTCTCTTATAGTGGGAAAACTAACCACAAGAAACAAAAATGCTGGTAGTTGTGGTTAAATTCTAAATTATAAGAGCCTGATTTGGCTGGCGTCTGGCAACTCGGGCCAGGTCAGTGTTGTCGTAGTGACGGCTTTATTGCCAGGAGTGATGATAATGCTGAGAGAAACCCGTTTTGGAAGAGGAAGAGGAGGAGTGTGTAAATATTTGCCTTCTGATCAAAAACACCAAACTGCAAACAGGCTTTAACACAAGGGTAATATCAGTGTGTGTGTGTGTTTGTGTGTGATATGGTGATTTTTTGCACTTCTGCGTGCCAGATGTTCCCATGACCTGAGGAAATATGACAAATTTGGAGTAACATATGGCTGGTTCCCATGAAGAAAAATTTAATTTCCATGTGCATCACACACACACACAGAATAGCAACATAACATCCCCCATCCATCCATTTGTCTTTTCATATCTGTCCATCTGTCCATTCATCCATCCTTCCATCCATCCATTCTTCTCTCCACCCATCCGTCTGTCTATTGATCCGTCCACCCTTCTATCCTTCCATCCATCTGTCCTTCCATCCATCCATCCATCCGTCTGTTCTTCCGTCCATCTGTCCTGAAGTCCATCCTCTGACTCCATGTTGGAGCTGCCAAGAGCGTGCTGTTATGCAACAGTATCGTTAAGCAAAAATAATATGTATAGATTAAACACCTTTAGGGCCCAGAGTGTCAGGGATCTGGTTAGGATTTGAGCAGAAATGCTAGTTAGTCGTTAGCCGTTAGCCCGATGTAGCATGGTTGGTTAACCCAAACATGGCTGAGAGCACGAGTACGTAGTAGAGCCACATGGTTTGCTCTAAGAACTCTCTAACGAGTAGAGCAAGGATTCCCACAAAAATTCGCATTCTATATGACACACACTCAATTGAGGAGATAACCAAGTAACTGAGAGTACTCACTGTAGAAGCTGACATGAATCGGAGGTTGGGCTGGTGACTCAAAGGGGAAAGGGGCTGACCATCAACTGAGGTGATCTGAATGGCCTGGGATAACGCCTCGATCTCCACCCCCAGTTGCTTGGCATTCCCCGCAGCACCGGAATCGAGGAAGGTGGAACTTCTAATCCGTTCATGAGCAACCTGGAGGTGTACTTAAACCGTGAGCTGGGAAACAGTCGTAGTCGTGGAGAGGATGTGAAGTGGACCCGGTGAACTGCTCTCGGAACTCACTGGGTTGGACTGTCTCCCGGGTGGAGAGGGCACACATCTCGGTGGTGGTTGGGAGAGCCGCAATAGGCACAGAGGCCTTCCCGATAATGTTGTTCCCTCTCTGCTGCGGTTAAGGAGGCGCATCCTAGCTGCATCGGAGGTTTGGCTGGTGACTCAATGACTGAATGATGCAGCGCAAGAAAATGACTCATATTATACTTCCCGAACTGTGACCGATCATTTCCGGGTCCTAGTGCCAGTCGCGGGACGGAGTGCGCGTGACACAGAGTTTGCGACCCGGCTTTGATTTTCACATGCTGAATGAAACGCAGAGTGCTGGAGGATGAATGTGAGAAAAAACATTTTCACTTTTTCCTTATTTCCGAGTCTTCTTTTTCCCCAAAATTCCTGTGAAGAATCTTCGGAGTGGGTTTTATAGGTTTTGACTCCTGGAAGAAGGTGCTGTAAATAAATGGAAGAATAAAAACATGTTTCTACCTAAAATAAACAACTTTAAACAACCACAAATACAGTTCAACTAAAATAAAGTAACCTGTAGTAAACAGTGGCAAAATAAACAAAACAACTCTAAATAAACAGCTCTATCTAAAATAAACACGTCAACTTCAATAAAATGAATTAAATACATGTGGCATTAATTAAACCTTCATTTAACCAATTAACATCAACAAATAGTCTCAATTTCAAGTAAACAAGTAGCAAGGCAACAATTTTAGACAAAAATATTCCTCTCCAACATAAAGCAGAGGCAGGAATACACACATTTTTCTGAAAGTTGGCAAAAAACAAAAAGCTGAAAGAAATGATTGAGGTGAAAAGATAAAAAGTGAGAACTTCACACTAAACTCTTAACCACAGCAAACCTTACTGTTCCAGCCAAGTGTGTGTGTGTGACTGTCACACTCTCACACAACTTCACTATCTCAGATCTAACCCAGGAAGACACACAAACGCTTGGTAATTAATTGCCAACCAGATGCATCCTCACACTATGTTCACGCTCTGTCATTTATTATGTTAATTACACAATTTCACATCTCCACCAACGTCCGATCTTCAAACCTGCTTTCCATTCATTCACTCATCCGTCCATCCATTCATTCACTCATCCACCTGTCCATCTGTCCATTAATCCATCTTTCTGTCCATTCATCCATCCCTTCATCTATCCATCCATCGACATATCTGTTCATCTGTCCATCCATCCATACATCTATTCATCTGTCCATCCATTTATCCATCCATCTATCCTTCTGTCTGTTTGTCCAGGCTTTCATCTTTCCTTTCATCTGTCCATCCATCCATTCATTCGTCCATCCATTTATCCATCTATCTGCCCCTCAATCCATCCTTCCATTCGCCCATCTGTCCTTCCACCTGTCCATTCATCTGTCCATGCATCCATCCATATATCCAGCTAGTCGCCCCTCAATCCATCCTTCCATCCACCCATCCATCCTTTCATCTGTCCATCCATCGATACATCCTGTTCATTTGCTCGTTCATCCCTTCTGACTTTGGGTTAAAGCCTTACAACTAACCAAAACATAAAAGTCAGTCAAGCCAGTAGTAAGCCTCATTTGGCAAGATGTTTATCAGGAATCTGTAGGATGCAGAACACTATTACTGCTTGCATTGTGCCGTTTCCAAATTTCTTTCAATTTTCATCGCACTCCTGCAATTTTCCGGTGATAATCTCAGTCCGGTTACTAAAGTGAGGTAGGTTGTGTTACTTCATCGAGATGAATGAGTGAAGCAGGTTCACTGTAACGAGGATGAATGATGACAATTTGAATTTAGAGATTAATGGATTATGTGGGACGGCAATGTGACATGACCGGCGACCTTTTCAAATTGACGGATGAGTCCGTTTACTTCTGCCGGAATCCTCTTTTGTTCTCCATCCCTCGTTCCCTCTCTCTTTCTCTACTGAAAGTGATGACATGAGGATGAAAGATTAAACAGACATTGTGATTACCAGTGGAGGGCAGAGGGCTAAGCGATATTCCTCTTATTCCTGCTTTATTGTCATTTAGCATTTCCAACAAACCAAATAGATATTAAATACATACTAAATACAGTATGCATTACACACCAACTACATAGTAATTACATGCTAAATACAGTACACATTACACACCAACTACATATCAGTTACATACTATATATAGTACACATTACACACCAATTACATACTAATTAAATACTATTAAGATTACACATTATACACCATTTACTGTCTAAATACATAACAAATACATATAAAAGACAATGCACATTGCACTAGAATTACATTCTAAAACTCAATAAGGATTACAAGCTAATTATATTGTAAATACAAACTACACACCACACCTACTAAATACTGTACACATTACATACGAATTACAAATTAAATGCAGTACATATTACTTGGACATACCAATTACGGATTAAATGTAGTACATATTACACACCAATTACCTTTCTAATTATTGACTAAATTACACACCACTTAGACACCAAATGCACACTGAGCACAGTAGATTTTACACACCATTTACAGACCAAATACATGAGACATTAAAATCAAATTACAAACTAAATTCAGTACAAATTACACAGCAATTGCCTGACAATTACATACTAAATACAGTGCATACACTAATTGCAGTACATACAAAATAAAGTACAGTCTGTCATTGTATTGTACTGGCTTTTCTTCTACGTCTAAGACCTGTATTCAAGGAAACCGTCACTAGCTTGCACATATGGGCCCAATATTAATTAATTAAATCTGCCCATCTAAACCACACTAAGCTCCCTCATCAACGTGCATCACATGATGCAATCCCTCCAGAGGCCAATTTGCAAGCCCTTCGCCTAAATTCTGAAACAGATGTTCATTGGAAAAGGGGGTGCTGACGTTTTCCGGACGCCAGTCAAAGTCGCCAAGGGCGGAATGGTGGATGAAAGCACGAGAACAGAGAGAGTAGGATGTAAGCGTTAGCTAACATGCCAATCCCGGCATGTTACTGTTTTATTTCCACCTCAGCTCATTTATAATAATCCCTAATTGGTTTACTTCCCTGGGGATGCAAACGTGCGGATTATGGACCCGGTTCTAGATAACATAATGTACATTAAACCCAAGCATTAATGAGCTTTTTCCCCAATGCATCATGTGGCATCTTAGATATAGGCTTGGGAGATAAAAATGTGGTACAATAGACACTAATCACAAAAATACCTATAACAATAATGAGGTTCCTGAAGATATTTTTTTTTCGACAATGTTTTCATTTATGACTTCCTGGAAACTGCTATTTCTATCGAGTACTTTTTTGCGACCTTGTGCTTTCGTTTAGGCTAATGTTGCTGCCCCAAGCAGATGTTTATTAATATAAAGTGATAGTTATGAGGGACGTGCTTCAGACTTTCGACTTTCTCTCATCAAAACATTAACTCAAGGTTGTTTGACAGCCTCAAATTACCTGGAAGGGGCTAAAACCAGTACAGGTGTGTGTGTGTGTTCACACTCCACCTTCTATTCAGTCTGTATCCCATGGGTTCACTCATCTTATTATATTTGTAATATTTTGCATACTGAAGTCTGAATTCTACATCTTCCTTTAGGATGTAGTGTTTTGGTGAAAATTCAAATAATTATTTGAGGTTTAATTCTCAATAATCTAAACACAATACAGATTGCACATCAATACCATACTAAATACAGTACAAATTGTTTATCAAAAACATTCAAAAATACATTGCAGATTACATGACACTAAATACAATAAATTGCAAACATACTAAATACAAATAAATAGAACAAAAATAACAAATACTTTCCTAATATACTACTAATAACACGCAATATATATACTAAGTACATTAGATCAAACACCAATTAGGTACAAAATACTGTACTGATTAAATGCCAAATTTGGTAATGATACCAATATCAACTTTAAATATACCAATTGCATGCTAAATGCAGAACAGATTACAAACCAATAACACAATGAATATGGTACATATTACTTATTGTACAGATTATGAATCAAATTCATAGTAAAAACGTTGCAGATTACATTACAAATGCACATTATATATGGTACAGATTTGCATACCAATACTTACTATATACAGTGCAGGATGTGTCCAAATGACATATCAAGTAAATATGTGACCCGATCTGCCGTAATGAGTCAGAAGTCGGCGTTCTATTTATTTAGATACGGGCCGATTATGTTGAAAAACATCACAAAAATAGTGATTTTTCTTTTTTGGAGACCAGATTAATTTTAAAAACCTTTTATTTCATATAAGACCAAAAAAGAAAAATCGATATTTTTCGATATGTTTGTCAACATAATCGGCCCGTATCTAAATAAATAGAACGCTGACTTCCGACTCATTACAGCAGATCGGGTCACATATGAAATACCAATTACACACTACATACAGACATTACACACCAATTACATACTATATACAGATATTACAAACCGATTACATATCACTTACATACTAAATACTGCACTAATAGTATTTGGCATGCAATTGGTATGTAATCTGCACTGTGTTTATATCTGCAATTACATCCAAATACAAATTAAACCCAGTACAGATTGTGTACCAATTATAAACAAACTACAGGTAAATTCAATTTCAATGTGTTTTCTACTGCATCAGTAATTGATGGAAGTGTAGGTTTGTAAAGGAGTACATCTTCTGGGCATCTGGTCAGCTCAAGCCAAGAGTGTTTGTTCTTTCAGGAGCAACGATCCAACAAAGGGAAGATAATTAGAAAGCAGGAAACAAAGAGAGTGTGAGAGAGAGATATTCAATGTGACTTAATAGCATTGTGATCTGCGGTAAAAAGCGAAATCAATCCTGACTTTTGGGGCTTTTAAGCGTTCCTCACAGCAAAGGGGGAATGAGAGAATCCGATACTCTTGCCTGAATCGGGCTATTAATCCCTTGTTTGATATCTCAGCACTTGTTACTGGACCCATTAAACCTCACTGAGCAATTCGGGTTGTCACGGTAACGGTCCAACACCCCGCTCTGATCTCCTGCCTCACCGGGGTGTCAGCAAGATAACTTAATTATCTCTTATTTCAGTCTTTTCCCAGCTTTTCTCATCTTTGGTTGGAATTAACATTCTGTTAACATTCCCATCACTAATGTCTGTTCCCAAGATTCCCAATGATGACATCTGTCAAATTCCTAACGCCATTGTCTGTTTAGATTCCCAAAACTAACTTAACTTAAGAATCCAAAGTTGAATATATGTCAACATTCCTAGCATTAACACCAACGACATTGTCCATTTAGATTCCAGAATGAATGTCTATTAAGATTCCTCACACTAATGTCTTTTCAATTTGCAAACATTAACATCTAATAAGATTACGAAAGCTAATGCTTGTTAGGATTCCTAACACCAATATTTGTTTTGATTCATCATCCATTAAGATTCCCACCATTAAAATCATTAAGTTACCCAACATTAACATAAATTAACATTCCCAAAACTAGCTTCTGTTAAGATTCCCAACACTAACATCTGATAAGATTGCCAATGGTAACATATATTGTGATTCCCAACACTAATGTCTATTAAGATTCCCATCATTAATGTCTGTTAAGATTGTGACTGTTAAGATTCCCAACACTAATGTCTATTAAAATTCCCACTATTAAGATTCCCAACAATAATATCTATTAAGATTCCCAATACTAATGTCTATTAAAATCCCCACTATTAAGATTCCCAACAATAATATCTATTAAGATTCCCAATACCAATGTCTGTTTAGATTCCCAACACTAGTGTCTATTAAGATTCCCACTGTTAAGATTCTCAGCACAAATATCTACTAAGATTCCCAACATTACAGTTTTTCTCCGTTGGTTTGGCTCATTTCTTGAAACAGAAATTACATTCTTAAAACTATAAGATCATTTGGCCAAACAGTCTTACAGTTCTGCGCAACATTACAGCTCACTAGCAAAAGTTCATATCTCTCCCAAAACTGTTCACACATGCTTCAAAACTAGATTCCTTTCCCATATAAAGAGTCAGTACCATCAAAATATCAAAGATCTTTCTCAATTGCTTTGGCTCATTTGCATTCACTTAGTGCTTTTGCCAAAATAACCTGGATGGTTCAGCACAACACCATGGATCACCTTTTACTTCGTCATGGGACACAAGGCTCCAGCTCGGTAGGTGACTTTAATCCTGATTTTAAGCACCGTCACAATCAAATGAAGTGAGGGACAAACGTTAATGATGAAAAATTACGGTTTCAACATTAACAGCTGTTAAGATTTCTAAATCTAAAGTCTGTCAAGATTCTGAAATTTAACATCAGTTAAGATTCACAATATTAACATCTGTTAACATTCCCAGTGCGATCTCTCTGTTAAGATTCCTGAATCTAATGCCTGTTAAGAATCCCAACATCAATCTGTGTAGATTTTAAAAGCTGGTGCCTGTTAAGATTCCCCAAAACTACCACTTGTTAAGGTTCTGTAAACTAGCATCTGTTGAGATTCCCAATACTAATGTCTGTTAAGATTTCCAAAACTGAAACTTAACATTCCTAATACTAAAGTTTGTTAACATTTCCAAAGCTGATATCAGTTACAATTCCCAATGGCACTGAATTAGAGGGTTGGGAATCACAAAATATGACCAAATCTGTTTCAAGAGAATTTGAAACTACGTCTGTAGTATGGAATGACATAGGTAGCAGTGGCTCTTTACCCTTTGTCTACATTGATGGCAAACCGGCCGGCGAGCTTTTCTCCATCACTGGGAAGGAACTCTGACATTTGCGCCGCGTTCTACAGTTGAGCGGCGTAATATTTCAATTTTGGTTAAATGTCATTAATCAGCTGTGCTGTAAATGTCACGGACTCCGCTGAAAGCCGGAGCTGGGACGCCCTTCTCATAACAAGGCCCCTTTTATTCCAGGTCGGCCATTTTTCCGATTTTTACTTGGAGCTGGAGTTTAGATGTCTGGGTTACCGTAAGGTTCCAAATATTAATATCCATACCCGTCCACATCTTTGTTCTTGGTGTGAAGGAAGCTATAATCCAAAAGTCATCTGCTTAAGCATGAAATTGCTGTCTCAAATGTCACTCATCAGAGTTCCAAAAATTTATTCCGGCTTACTTGACATGACATGATGCAAGAGAATGATGGGAAACTGGCATATCATAAAGCTTAGCAACAACGGTATGACTGGAAAAGTCTAATCAAATATTCTGCTGAAGATTCTCCGTGCTAATATCTCTTAAGATTTCTGAACTCTAACATCTGTTAAGATTTCCCAACTCTAACATCTGTTAAGATTCTCAATTCTGATCCCTGTTACTGTAAGATTCCCGAATGCCCATTAAGATTAATAAAGTCACTATGTGTTAAGAGTCCCAACTCTAACATCTTTGAAGATAACCAATGCGAAATGCTTAACAGTAAATGTTAAAATTCCTTGTTCTGTCTGATTCCAACTGCTAACGTTGGTTAAGATTCAAAATGCTTACATTAGTGAAGATTTGAAATGGACTGGGAATTTCAACATTTCCCAAAGATGTGTTACGATTTGCGAAAGTCTGTGTAGACTTCTCATCTAATAAGCTTCCCAACACTATCATACATGTTAAAATTCCCACATTAACATGTGTTAAGATTTCCAAATCTGAAGTCTGTTAAGATTCTGAACTTAAAATCAGTTAAGATTCTCAACATTATCATCTGTTAACATTCTCAGTGCTATCACTTTAAGAGTCTCAAACCTAATGCCTAATGAGATTCCCAACAATAATTTTTAGGATTCCCAGCATGGAGTTTTGTTAAGATTCCTATCACTAATTCCTGTTAAGAATCCCAACATGTGTCAGGTTCGTCAGTGATCTGATTAGGATTTGACGGGAAAGGCAGCCGTTAAACAAACTTTCAGCGACCGGGTTAGGCGGCTGTCGGACTGCGTCACGATTCGGACAGTGATCTGGTTAGAATTTGAACCAAATGCCTAACTTTCACAGTTCACCAGTGATCTGGTTAGGATTTAGCAAATTGCTACTCGTTAGCCGTTAGCGTGTGTAGCGTGGTGGTTAACCCAAACGCGGCTGAGAACGTGAGTAGGTAGGATTGCCACGCGAGTTGATTTAAGAACTCTCTTACATGAAGAGCTAGGATTTCCACAATAAATCCGCGTTCTAAAGACACACACTCTAATCAAAGAGATAACCAATAACTGAGAGTACTCACAGTAGAAGCCGACAGCCGACAGGAAGATGGGCCGGGTGACTTAAATGGCAGAGTGATGCGTCGCGAGAAAATGACTCCTTAAATACCCTTTGAACCGCGACCAGCTGCGTCCCAATCCAACTACCAGCCACGGGAGTGAATGCGTGTGACAACATGGACATCTGTCAAGACTTCCAATCCAAAGTCTGTTTAGATCCCCAAGCCTAACATCTGTTAACATTCCCAGTGCTATCTCTCTGTTAAGATTCCCAAACCTAATGCCCAATGAGATTCCCAACAATAATGTTTAAAATTTCCAACATTGATAAATGTTAAGATTGACAATACTAATATCTGTTAAGATTCCCAATCCTGAAAAGTGTTAAGATTCCCAATGGCAACATTTGTAAAGATTCCAAATCTTGATGTCTGTTAAGACTCCCAATGTCAACATCTAATCAAATTCCTCACTTTAACATCTATTAAAATTCCCAACTGTAACTGTGTTAGCCTTTGGAAAAATGAGAAGGGGATGTTGAAGATCTATTTCTCCGCTCCAGGTCCTTGAGACATGGATATATAGATTTCTTTATTTGGGAATGATGAATAATTCAATTTAAACAGGACACCTTTAAACAGGAGGTGTGACAGAGTCATGGTGAAGCATCTCTCCCAGCTTCGGCGCAAAGCGACATGTCGTTCCGGCTCTATGCTCCCAAATCTCGATGAAGATTGTGTGTGTGTGTGTGTGTGTTGACAGTCATCCTGTCTTAGGAAGAGACATGCTTCTGCCTTATCACTGCCAATTCTGCCCCTCACACAGCAGAAATGAATAATTCATACTTTGAAATACACACACACACACACACACACACTTCGTTGGTGCTTTAATGTGGCTTTCACTTCTTTGAAAACAGTGGGGTGCTTGGACCCCGAGTGTGTCTGCTGTCACTCAATTCCCATGGGAACCACACAGGGTGTATGGAAAGGGAAAGAGAGAGAGGGAGAGAGAGAGAGAGAGAGAGAGGGAGAGTGTGGGGGGTGCGCATGTGTGTGCGCATGTGAAATAAAAGAGAAGACAGAGAAATAGAGAGATAGAGAAAGAGAAAAGAGATAGAGACAGAGAGAGTAAGTTACAGGGTTAGGAAGATAAAGAAAAATAGAAATTTTAAGGTAGAGAGTAAAAGAGAGAAATAAAAGAGAAAGGGGAGAAGAAGAGAAAGAGAGAGAAGGATTTAGGTATGGAGTGAGAGACAGACATAAATTACAATAGATATAATTTTAAAAAAAAAGATAGATAGAGGGGATAGACAGAGACTAAGCTTGAGAGTGACAGAGAATTAAGGAGAAAAGAGAAACAGAGACTAGAGCATTTAAGAAAAAGTGAAATAAAACCAAGGGGAGAGAGAGAGAAGAAGAAGAAGAAGAAGAATAAGAAGAAGATAGAGAATGTGAGAGATAAAAGAGAAAAGAAATAGATAGACTTAGCTAGAACATTAGTAAGGTTAATAAAAGAGAAAAGGGAGATTAAGAGAAAGAGAGAGAGAACGACTAAGGCAAGGAGTGAGAGACAGAAATAAATGACAATAGATAGAACGATAGAGAGACAGAAAGAAATACTAAGATAAGACTAAGAGAGAGTAGAGAATATGAGAGAGAAGTAAGAGAAAAGGGAGAGATAAAGAAACAAAAAAGAAAAGAGATTGAAAAACAAATTTGAGAAATATCTTAAGAGAACGTTGGTGAATGCGGTGTGATGATAGCCATCTCCATGGTACTGAACGCGAGGAACTATAGTATGTTAATTTTATTAAGATTTACATTTTTGTGTATTCCCTATAAGTACTATAACTACAGGTAATAATTGTTATGGAGAGAGTAGCATTTCGGTCTTGTATGCATCTCTCATGCTGACTGGTTCCCCAACGGTCCCTGTGGAGCGTCTCCAGCAACTTTTGCAGTTTCATAATTACAGACCTCGACGTGATTTTGCCACTCCGTACCGCGACATACTGCCCCTCAACATGTCACGATTAACAACTTTAATTATAGGATCTGTCAAAACCCTCACCTTTTTTCCTGTTGTAATGATGTGGCAAAGGTGGCGGCTCATTTACGTCACTCTGGAATAAAGGAGAAATGATCAGAGTTATGATTACGTTTCAGTCGTCCAGAAAGTCATCTTGAAGGCTTAAAAAGAAATGGACAGAAGTCTAAACTTTTGAAGTCGTTACACAATGCATCTGAAAGTCTTCAAAACTGATGGGGAGTTTCAGATATTTATTCTCTAGTGGGGCGGTCACCTTGAAGATGGTCATAGGCCTTGTTGTGTAATTAGTACTGTATTTAATATATAATTGGTGTGTAATAAGTACTGTATTTAATATAGAATTGGTGTATAATTAGTACTGTGTTTAATATGTAATTGGTATGTAATTTTATATGTAATTTGTGTGTAATTACTACTGTATTTTAGTAATGAAATTGGTGTGTAATGATTACTGTATTTACTATGTAATTGGTGTGTAATTAGTAATTTATTTAATATGTAATAGGTGTGCAATCAGCACTGTATTTACTATGTAATTGGTGTGTGATTATTAATTTATTTAATATGTAATTGGTGAAATCAGTACTGTATTTACTATATAATTGGTTTGTAATCAATACTGCATTTAGTATGTAATTGGTGTGTAATCAGTACTGTATTTAGTGTGTAATTGGTATGTAATCAGTACTATACATAGCATGTAATTGGTGTATAATCAGTATTGTTTTTAATATGTAATTGGTGTGTAATCAGTACTGTGTTGAGTTTGTAATTGTTGTGAATCAGCAAAGTATACAGCACATAATTGCTGTGTAATCAGAGCTGTGTTTAATATGTACTTTGTGTGTAATCAGCACTGTTTTTAGTATGTATTATCGGTGAAAGTCAGTGCAGCTTTTTATCCTCTAAATGTTGTCTCTCATGTAAACATCCTCTTAAAACTGCTCCGTCCATAAAATCAATACACACACAAAGTCCTACGCCAATTGGAAAGCATCGATAACATCCATCCTCAGCCTCGAACCACACTGATAAGCAGCACATCAATACGATTAACAAACACAAACTGCTTACACCAATGGTGGAGAGAAAATCAAGTTCACATTAAGTTTTGAATCTTAAGCATTTTATCATGTTGTGTTAAAACGCCAGGGAAGACCCAATGGATATTCCCAGAGCTAGCGTCTTTTATCTTTCAGAACTGCATCTCCAGCCCAGTTCAGAAATGAACTGAAATGTTATTTTCATTCCTTGGCGTCTTGCTTCCACATAAACTGTTGCCCTTATTACGGCTGCAGGAGTCTGATGGCTGGCTGGAAAAATGTTAAACATGACCTTTAAGAGCCATTTGAAGAAAAGAACACTGCTAACGTTTGTGCTGCCGCACGTCTTTTAGCATACTAATCCTGATCCGTGCCCCATGCTCGACACCAACAAGTGTTATGGAAACCTGACATGAATGGAAAGCAAAGGAAGGCTTCAGAAATGTGCATGATGTTTAAGAAAAAGCCATGTAATGGAAACAAACTAATCTCAACACGGTTTGTGATTCTTGGTTATTGGAAAAAGCAACTGAGAGGGACTGATTTGTCCAAAAAAATTTGTTAAATCCCATTGCAGCTGGTCAGATAGTAATGGAAAATTCTAGCTAGCAAGCACTGTATCTTAGTCATTGTAAGCTTGAACAATACTAGCTGGTAGTGAATTTGAGATATAATTGTTGTGTAATGTGTATGGTAATTTGTAATGAAATTGCTGTGTAATTTGTAGTACTTAACTGTCATCTGTACTGTAATCAGAATGTTATTTATTGTGTTCAGTATAATGTACTGCAGTAGCTGGTGTACTGTTCATTGTTTAATGTTTACTAGTTAAGTGTTTAGTGATTAATGTTTAATGTAGTGTCATGTAATTGGTGTAGAATCGTTACTGTGTTTAGCATGGAATTGTTGTGTAATCAATATTGTATTTAGCATGTAATTGGTATGTAATCAATGCTGTATTTATTGTGTAATTGGTGTGTAATCAGTACTGTATTTTGTATGTAATTAGTGTGTAATCAGTACTGTGTTTAGTATGTAATTGTGTAATCAGTACTGTATTTAGCATGTAATTGTTGTGTAATCATTACTGTATTTTTTATGAAATTGATGTGTAATCAATACTGTATTTAGCATGTAATTGGTTTGTAATCAATACTGCATTTAGCATGTAATTGGTGTGTAATCTGTACTGTATTTAGTATGTTATTAGTGTGTAATCAGTACTGTATTTAGCATGTAATTGGTGTGTAATTAGTATTGTATTTAACATGTAATTTATTTGTAATTGGTACTGTATTTAGTAAATAACTGTTATGTAATCACCCATAATCTAATTCAAAGTAGCCCACATGGCCGCTCCAGCCGCAGGACGGACGCTTGTCTGCACCAGGGACAGCTCCTGTTTACCAACACAGCCGGCCACGTGGCTGCCGCGTTCTGCCTCCAGCCACCCACGGCTGGCGAGTGATCAGTGCCTCATCGCGCCTAATCAAGAGGAATACAAAGGAAGATGCTTGCAGTCACCACGCAGTCGGAAAGTTCCCCACAACCAGCGCACCTGCACCCCGACTATAACGACTCTGGTTTATCTGCCTACTCTATCTCTCTATCACTTTGACTTCCCAGATTCACCTACAGAGCTGGCAAAATGACCACTTCACGCCACTCTCACCTCGACCACACTGGACAGAGCATAAAATGCCAAAGGACCTTTCAACGTACCGAACTTTACCCAACAGACATTCCCCCCGCACACTTTTATTAATAAAGGGGCCCCTTTGGCTCGTGAACTTGCTCTCTGTTTGCATAATTAATCCACGCATTTTCCGTTACTATATGTATGTACAGTACTGTGAAAAAGTTTTAGGCACGTGAGAAAAAATGCTGTAAACAAGGAATGCTTTCAGAAATATAAATAATGATTGTTTATTTTTATCAATTTACAAAATTCAAAGTGAGCGAACAAAAGAAAAATCTAAATCAAATCAATATTTGGTGTTACTACCTTTTGCCCTTCAAACCAGCACCAATTCTTATAGGTACAGAGTCAGGGATTTTGTAGGATTATAGTCATTATATTATTTTGTAGTCATTATATTATTTTGTAGGATTATAGGATTATAGATCTGTGGTTAGTTCTCCAAGATGTTTGGAACAACCTACCAGCCGAGTTCCTTCAAAAACTGTGTGCAAGTGAACCTAGAAGAATTGATGCTGTTTTGAAGGCAAAGGGTGGTCACACCAAATATTGATTTGATTTAGATTTCTCTTTTGTTCATTCACTGCATTTTGTTGATTGATTAAAATAAATGATTAACACTTCCATTTTTGAAAGCATTCTTTGTTTATAACATTCTTTGTTTGTAACATTTTTTCACACAAAACTTTTGCACAGTACTGTATGTGTGTGTGTGTGTCTGTGTCTGTGTGTGTTTTATATGTGTTAGAAATATGTCATGTGACTATTTTGCATAAAACATGGTCTAATGTTTAATTTATTATTTGATGTAATATACAGTATTTTATTTACACACATAAAGGTAATTGTAACCATCTGTGCTTTTCTATATTGGGGAGATGAAGGACTAAATAATTCAGCAGCAATGCTTTGTGCTGTAAGGAGATCGTGGGTATTATTACAGCATTCCAGACACTGAGACGCCACACTGAAGCGCTGTGCTGGACGCTACAAATGTCAAACACATCCAAGGAGAAAGACACAGTTACACTGAAAGTGATGGGGGTCAGAAAACTCTCTAATGTCTGACCGCGATGTTGTGCCCCATTGTGGATGAATGAGTTGATTAATAAGGGCTTTGATAGAGCTGTTTAAAATGTGTTGAATTTTTGATGATGATGTTCATAAGGAACTGTACAATATAAGATTGAAAAAGCCAAATTACAATGGTTGTGGTGCAGCACAGTGCAATGGTATTTTGGGGCAACTCCTAATTACTCAATCAGATTCACTTGAGATTTAAATTGCCATGCCCTTGGCTTATGGTATTTATACATCTTTATTCAACTATTGCATAGTCCTGGACAGCACACTGAGCGGTTTCCTGTCTTGCCTTTTTAAGTACTGACCCTTGTTCTGTGTTTCTGGATTATTCTTTGATTTTGCACCCCAGTTTGGATTTGTTTGTCTCGCTGACTGTCTCCACTGGTTTGGAGCTGTGCCTGTTGTACAACATTGATCTTTACCTTCTGGAAATAAAGATTACATTTGACCAACTGGGTGGCAAGGTGACACAGTGGTTAGCACTGTCGCCTCGCAGCAAGAAGGTTGAGAAATCTGGTGACTTGTAGCGTCTATGGCAAAGACAGAGAACATGTGAACTGTACATTCAAAAAATTTGAATCATAAAATTATTTGTTCTCCCATTTGGTTTTGGATACTTTTTTTTAAATTAAATTTCTATAAAACTTTTCATTACATTTGGAAAAAGAATGAAGAAATCATACACAGATTTGTATGTTAGACTGAAACACAATGGAAGGCTTTGACCAGATGGAAAACAAGCCTGGGTGATTTTTTCTGATGATGGTGCACCTCAACAAATACCTACTCTTCATTCTAACTGTGTAAACCCAGAGGGACATAAAGTATGTTGTCTGCGGTTGCTGGCTTGAATCCTGTCTTAAATTCATTAAAACAACAACACGGTGAACCGCAAGCCAGATTCTGCACAATGTAATCCAGTCGGATAATTCCTGTGGTTTTTCTCAAAAACATGAGCCACACAATCAATTTTCTCCAAGTTAAGACAAGCCAAATTGGTCCAGGGTAAAAAGAGAGCACCTCGGGGCAAACCCCAAAACCCGTGATCGAAAAGGATGCTCCTGATTGCTTTTTCTCTCTCCAATTATGAACATAAACCCAGTCTCTGTCCCAAGAGAATTTAACCTCTGCCGCAGCATCGGGCCGAATTATTCCCCTCCTGACAATTAATTGGATCCAAAGTGAAGTGTTTATGCCGAAATCAGAACTCACAGTGTATTCAGACTGAAAACACAGCTCAAATTGGTTTGCCAAAATGATTGTTCACCAAAAATCTTAAAAAGTTCAGACACAAACTTAATTTTGTTTGCCACAATGATTTTTACCAAAGTAATTCCAAAAGTTTCTAACATAACTTAAGTTTGTTTGGCAAGAGGGGTTGTCCTCATCTAACTTTAAATGAGTCCAAAACACAACTTGGTTTTCCAAAGCATTTTTTTCACCAAACTAATCTTAGAAATTTCAGTCACAAACTTAAGTTGGTCTGTCAAAGAATTCATCTTAAAAGGGTCCTGCGCACAACTTTAGTTTAAGTCCAAAGATATTTTTACCAGAGTAATCCCAAAAGGTTCAAAACACAATTTAAGTTGGCTGGCCAAACCAATCTTAAAAGATTTCCAACAAACCTCTTAAGCTGGTTAACAGGATTTTCTCTTCTCACTAGCCTTAAAAGAGTCCAAGCAAAACTTAAGTGAGTATGCAATAACATTTGTTCATCAAACTAATCTTTAACATTTCTAACACAAATTTAACTTGTTTTGCCACAATGGTTTGTCACCAAACCAATCTACTAAGGTTTCACCAAACTAATCCCACATAACTTAAGTTGGTTTGCCAAAATATTTCTTACCAGAGTAAACCCAAAAGGTTCCCAAACAAAACTTAAGTTTGTTTGCCAAGAGGATTGAATTCTTAAGAATCCAAAACAACTTGGTATGCCAAGGTTGCTTTTTTCATAAAAATTTCAAACACACAACTTAAGTCAGATTGCCAAGATGGTTTGCCACCAAACAAATCTATAAAGGTTTCCAAACCCAACTTAAGTAGATTTGACAAAAGGTTTTTCAAACTTACAAACTTTAGGTGTTAGTAATTCCAAAAGGTTACACAATAACTTAAGTCAGTTTGCCAAAACTAATCCCAAAAAATAAAAAACTTATTTCAGCAAAGAAACCTCAAATAAGCTTAAGCTGTTAGTAATCTCAAAAGGTTCCAACATAACCTATGTTGGTTTTCACACATCTTAAAAGGGTCCAAATGTAACTTATGTAGCCAAGACATTCTTTCATCAAACTAATCTTTAGGTGGTTTGCCACAAAACAAATCTATGGAGGTTTCAAAACCCAACTCAAGTTGATCGGCCAAAAGGTTTTTCACCATACAAATCCCAAAAGGCTCCAAAATACAACTTACATTAGTTTACCAAGATTGATTTTTTAAACCAAAGAAACCTTAAATAGTTCCAATACAAACTTAAGTTGGTTTGTCAAACTAATCTTAAACAATCCAACAAACAACTTAAGTTGGCTTGTCAAACTTATCTTAAAAAATTCCAACAAACAACTTGATAATTTGTCACCAAACAAATCTAGAGGTCTCAAAACAGCAAATACCAGAAGATTCCAACATAACTTAAATGAATTATTTGGGTAAAAAATATAGAAAAATGAGGTAAAATCTCACACTGTAGTTTAGACTGAGATCCACTTTAAACTAGTAGAAGTAATTATCTTTGTCTTGGTGTTTCATCACAACCAGATTCAGTCGAATGAAGGTGTCTCATCCCATTAAAAGTGTTTAGTCAAATGCAACGTGACAGCAGTAAGCCGTCCCAGCCATTTTTGTCAGTGTCCAAACGGATTAACAGGGACAAACGCCACAAGCTAATAGTGTCTGTTTTCTGGAGAGGCTTCTAAATTAAAATCCTGACTGTCTGGATAATTTAAATACATTCAATTATGAAATAAACTATAAAATAAAATCAAACTTTTTTCAAAAAGTATGTAGTGTGCTGAAAGTGCTCTTTAAATAACCAGCTCCAGAAACTAATTAGAGCTCACAAATCTCCACCTACATAAAACACATACGAGTTGAAACTGCTGGAGTTTATGTGTCTGCACCACAACTGATTACAAGCTATAAAATCTAAATTAAGGAACATTAGACTAGCCAAAGATAAGAGAGCTGTTGTTTATTTCTATACTGTAAGAATTCCACACTGTAAGAAATCCATATTGTAAAATTTCCATAGTGTAAGATTTCTTTACTGTAAGAATCCCATGCTGTAAGAATTCCACACTGTAAGAATTTCACACTGTAAATTTACCATAATATAAGAATTCCATACTATAAGTATTCCCTACTGTAAGAATTTTGTACTGTAAGTATTCCATACTATAAGAATTCCACACTGTAAAAATTCCACAACATAAGATGTTTGTCCTATAAAATTTCCATACTGTAAGCCAGTATTCTTTCTTGTAAGAACTCATGCTGTAAGTTTTCTGTAATGTAAGAATTTCACACTGTAAAATTTCCATTCTGGCAAAAATCCATATTGTACTGTAATAATTTTGCTCTAAGATTTTTGTACTGTAAGTATTCTGTACTAGAAGAAACCCATACTTTAAGAATTCTCTACTGAAAGATTTCCATAGTTTAAGTATTCAGTAATGTAAGAATTCCACCTGTACTGAAAGATTTCCATACTGTAAGAATTCTGTACATTAAGATTTTTGCACCATAAGAATTCCACACTGAAAGACATTCATACTATAAGAATTCCGTACTGTAGAAATCTCTTAAGGAACAACTGTCTTGAGGGGAAAAACTTCCTACATTGGCAATGTCTTCACTTGCAATGGTGTTATATTCTGAAATTTGGATTTTATACACTGGTTTACAAAATGGTTTAAAACTTTAAATAAGTTTAAATCCTTAAGGAGTGCAGAGAGTTCACCTTTAATTAAGACATCAATTAACCAATTAACCCTTCCCTGAGAGACTAGACCAGAAATTAAAGTTAAAATTTAAATCTTTTTTCCCAAAAGAAAATGTTCCCTTTTTAGTTTCATTTGCAACAGATGAGGTTTCTGCCAGAATTCACTCCTATAAGCACACACACACACACACACACACACACACACACAGCGCTATTTACAAAGCAGCCGATCAGGAACAAATCAGCCTTTGTTCCCCAAAGCACGTTTCTCCTTTAATGTTGCAGCTTTTTTGATCTGTTTAACTTCAAAGCCTCTGGTATCTTTCCAGCCACTCGCTTGCTCCCTTTTTAACTCCTAATCAAACATCTCATTTTGCTCATTTCTAAAACTAACCCAGCGAACAGAGCCTGGGCCTGACCGCATCTCCTCGCTTGTAAAAATAAAGTCAATTATTACAATTCCCATGTCTGTGTTTGGCATCTTTTATATGCTTTTCTAGCTCATAAACAGGTTCTTTGTCCTGCAGTCGCTAAAATAATGTGGCATATTTTCTTTCAATTGTATGTATAAATTAGGGTTGCACCAAAATGAAATTTTTGGCCGAAACCATAAACCGTAAATGAGGAAACAATTGGCCGAAAACCTAAACACTGAAATAAATTATTATGCCAATTTTTGTACTATTGCTGTAATGGCTGGGACTGTGTGTACTTACCTCACTAAAGTCAAGAAATGCTTTAAAGAATAAATCAATTACAAAACTATGAAAATATTTATTTAACACTGAACGCTGACATTCCAACAATGCACAATATCTGTATGACCAAGACTCCGCTCTCTCTCTCTCACTAATAACCACATCTCTATAACCAAGACTCCGCTCTCTCTCACTAATAACCACATCTCTATAACCATGACTCCACCTCTCTCACTAATAACCACACCTGTTTAACCAAGACTCCACCTCTCTGACTAATAACCACATCTCTATAACCATGACTCCACCTCTCTCACTAACCACCACGCCTCTATAACCAAGACTCCGCCTCCAAAGCCAAAATCTCGCCTTTCTCACTAATAACCACATCTCTATAACCAAGACAACGGCTCTCTCACTAATAACCACACCTCTATAACCAATATTCTGCCCCTCTCACTAATAACCACACCCTTAAATGCAAGACTCTGCCTCTAAAGTCAAGCCATGTAGGTACAGTCGTCCCTCGCCACTTCGCGCGTCGACTTTCGTGGCTTCACTCTATCGTGTTTTTTTCTCATTAAAAAGTTGATCGAGATTACTGTACATATGGACTGTAGGCCTATGTATTCGAGCACCCCCATAAATCCTTCAAGGCCAGGTGCAGCCGCTCGACCACTCCTTGGCTCAGCCTCACGCAAGTTTGTTTCTCTCATACAAGCTTCTACATCGCTATGCATCGGAAGCATCTTTGCTCTTGTCTAATATATTGGGTAATACGAGTGTAATGGTGACTAAAGCGTGTTATTTCATGTCTAGAAAGCTCTAATAAAGTTAAAACCCATATTTAGAAGGTCGTAAGCAGGTTTTCTATGCTCTAACTACGAAAATATTCGATTTATAAATAAAAAATCCTACTTCGCGGAAAATCACTTATCGCGGTAGAGTCTGGAACTGATTAACCACGATAAACGAGGGCCAACTGTATTTAGCAATTAATACCTAATTTTTTTTGTGTGTAATATTTAAAATTCCTCTTTTTGATGCCAGACACATGATAAAATCCCATCTTCCCTCATTGAAATGGGAAACATGGGCACAAAACACCATGACTTTTCCAAAAGCAGCGTGTCAGTGTTCAGGTCGTGCATGACTACGTGGATTGAGATTTGAATTCTTGCGCTCCACATTATCATAAGCTCTGGTCTGAGAAATGCTTCATAAGACTTCGAGCCGCGATTAAATTTATCAGATGGCGGACGTGAAAGTGTCACCAGCATCGTAAATTTGCCAAATGTAATTTTTAAGTAGCGTGATTAGGACGAAGACACGTTTACAACAGACGTTTGGTGATTCTTACGAGCTGTCAGTGTCATGGACATTGGCTTTATGTTTTCTTACATTTATTCTTACGACATTCGTATGGTATTGTATTGTACAAAAGGGTATATAATAATAACATGCTATAATATTGTATCTTATTATTTATATTAATACAGACTCTGGCTCTGCCACATTTATGTCATGACCCCATACAACGTGCTGCTTTTTCTTTCCCTTTTTCTGGAAAATTGCTCTCCGAACCAGACCACTAACCCACGAGGCCACCTGGAACGATGAGATGCTGCTGTTCTTCAGAACTCTGGGGAATAAAACATTGAGCTTTGAGGCGACAGGAGAAAAAAGCGCTCATATGAAGGTCATCAAAGTGCAGTTGGGCAGGTAGGACACCCTGCTGAAATTGTGCCACGAAGCGAAGTGCAGAAGGTCAGTTTGGCAATCGACAGGTGAGATAGCAACATCCATCTTACTGAAGCGCCGGACAAAAAAGAAGGATGCAGTGACAGATTGGAGCTTGATTGGGAAAATGGTGTAAAGCTTTTATCTTGGGTGCCTGCTGGACTACAATTTTTGGGGAAGACAACTGTTGTATCTCACTCTTAGTGAAATCTAATTATTCAAGTTCATTTTTTTATTTAAACATTGCAGTAGGTTCCACCTATTTCACTAATAAACACAGCTAATAAACACACCTTTGTAACCAAGAATCTGCCTCTCTAACTAATAGGCACACCTTTATAACCAAGACTCCACCTCTGTAACTCGTAGCCACACCTCTAAAGCCAAGAGTCTGCCTCTCTAACTAATAGCCACACCCCTTAAGTCACAACTCCGCCTTTCTAAATAATAGCCACACCCCTATGACCAAGACTCTCTAATAGCCACATCTCCATAACCAAGATTCTGCCTTTCTAACTAATAGCTACAACTCTAAAGCCATGACTCCACTTCTCTACCACTGTTAACATTACTTGTGAGCATTTCTTCAGCGAAAAATCACTAATTAATGAGGGATCATTAAACATTTGTCCATTAATCAAGTATTTGCGTTTAGACTAAAATAGCTACCAATATTAACACTCCCTGCCAGCACCTAATTGTGCACCAAACATAGCACAACACCAACCATATTTGTAGTTGGTAACATTGTGTACATTAGCAACTAACATGTGTTGCTAATGTAGTTAGCAATAAATTAGCAACTATGCTTTTGGGAAATGCACCCTTGGACTGGTAAAGATACCACTGAGGTACCCATGAGCCAGATACTGTCCCCAAGCACTGCTTCCTGGGTGCTGCCAAAAGCTTCCCACTGCTCCTTGATGAATTGGTCAAATGCAGAGGTCACATTTCATTGTGGTGCACTGTGTACAGTGCTGTGGTGTGTTCACAACAGTCATAAACTTTGATCACTTAAATCACTTAAACACAAATTCCTCACTAGTTTATGCTGCTAGCTTTAAGTCACATTCAGCTCTTTGGATCATTGATTTCTGTCTTTTTTCTTCATTGGAAGACTGTTTTCCCTTTGGGTCGCTGTGAAGTTCAGGAGGTGTTGCTAAAGACATGGGCTGAGTTTATGACTGAGATTTGTTCCCTCCCTATGCAGTGTGAGGGGGGGTCAATCCAAAGACGAGGGCAAAAAAAAAGATGTTGTATTATTACATTGAAAAAAATGAGAGACGGAGAGAGAGAACTGGCTGAGTTCAACTGGAGGTTGAGATTTTCATGGAGTGAAGGAATAATGGTGAGAAAAAAAGAGAGAGCTGGCACATTTCTCAGGGACCGGCCTGTCAACGCATGGATTTGTGTGGATGTGTGTGTATGTGTGTGTGTTCCATGCTAAAATACTTAATTTGCTTATCTGAAGTCATCTTAGCCCAGGCTGGAACAAACCAACCAATCAAAGCTCAAATGAGAAAATGAACCATGACGATGATCTTAAATGAACTAATTAGCATCCAAAAACTAATGTGGCTAATAATAAATGTCTTAAGATGCTAATGTGTCCAGCTGCGGTTAAATCTAAATTCCAGTTGTGCTAAGATAGCTGACAATGAATCAAACAATGAATATGAATGAAGAAATTAGCACATCAAACTTCGCCATTCCCTATTTTGGCCACAAGTTTGCATCTAAAATTAAGATTGTCACACACTATTTTTGCCACAAGGGGGCGTCTCAATGAAGGTTGTCATTTACAATTTTGTCCACCTAGGGTCTGTATAAATTAAGGATGTCATTCCCAATTTTGGCCAGAAGGGTGTGTCTCAATTAAGGTTGTCACTCTGAATTTTGGCCACAGTGGGGCATCTCAATTAAGGCTGTCATTCCCTGTATGACAGAGGTTTCCGAGAAAAACGACTGTTTATGTTGCGTGGGGTAAAATTTTGGATTTTGTTTTTGTTTTTAGTGTTTTGAAACAATGGAAGGTCTATACTGTACTGTTGTGAATAAATTTCACTGAAAAACTTACCCTTTCCATCGTAAAAATGTAACTTTCTTGAGGTAAGGAATTCAATTCCAGCAGCATGTTAAAAGTTTCTGTTTTGACCGCTCTACTTCAATATTTACAGTAAATCCACTGGTTGACTAGCGTGAAGATATTTCTCCAGAATCCATCTTCGTCTCCCGAGTTCAGTTAACCTAACGCAGGTAGGCTATCCGTGTGGCTGTGAATGCAGCGTAGGCTACTGTAAATGCAAACATAGCCGCGACCGTACCAACATTTCTCCGTTTCTCACTTGCCGTGACAGGAGAAACCCGACTCATTTGAATGTTGATACCTCAGTCATATGTCGTCCGATTCATTCGATATAGGTATCATTTTTAAAGCTTGATTTATGTCCTTTCATGGAAACATAATGACTCAATTTTGAAAATTTGCGACAAGCGACTGGTTTTGCCATGGAGGGTCACATATATACTTTATTTAGACCCAAGGGGAAATTCAGATATCTAGCAGCTTGTTCAATATAAATAGAATAATTAAAAATTGATATAAAAGTAAATAGCAAGCTAAAATACAGAGTTAGAGTGGTAGAAAGGATCACATTGAACAGACTTAAAGATATAATGGCCAAAAGTCGATCTAATTTGACCACAAGGAGGCGTCTCAATTAAGGTTGTCATTATTTGGTCACAAGGGTGTGTCTTAAATTTAGGTTGTTGGCAGTTTTGCCACTAGGTTGTGTATCAATTACGGTTGTCATTCCTTAGTTTGACCAATTGGGATAGTCTCAATTAAAGTTGTCATTCTGAATTTTGGCCACTAGGGGGCGTGTCAATTAAGGATGTGATTCCCAATTTTGCCCATAAGGGGGCTTCTTAATTAAGGCTATCATTTCCTAGTTTGGCCACAAGGGTCTGTCTCAAATAAGGTTTCCATTGCTAAAAGGGGACATTCTGTTTAGGAGAACTGTGCTATTACTTTTCTTGTGTTTAGCTGATTCCTAATGTAAGTTTAGTCATAATTCAGCAGCTCATAATTTAACAGAGAGCTTAACTATATTCAGCAGACAAAATACTCATTTTTAATCTTTTTAAAGACTTTTCAGCGCATATCAAACACACAAGTTAATCAGGAATTGCTCATCTTGTTGGAATTTGGAAATGGAAGCCACTTTGGACAAAGTCATCTGCTCTAACCTGCTTCAAACCTGTCATATTGTTTGTCCATACTTATTAAGACCTAACTCCCAAACTCACATTTCTAACCCCCCTTCCATCCCCACTCGCTTGTTATTTGTTGTATCTGAGTTTAAATGAATATTGATCTCCATCCAATCACCAGTCTCCATTGAGATTAGCCTGGTCGATATTCCTTAATTACAATCAGCGTTCCAATGTCTGTCCTCCTGCGCTTTTTTCTTTTCTCAGCCAATAGAAATTGATTCCATTCTTGGTTTTTTGATTAACAAATGGCAAACATTAGCATAAGTTAATTCTCTGTTGTTCGTACAACGTCAATGGGATATATTAAACATGTATGATATTCACTTTTGGTCACTGCTAAAGGAGCAGCTATATCCCAAACCGCATGCTAAAAGGGGGTAGTTGGTAGGGTAACAACTAGGGAGTTGGCCCAGTGATCGGAAGGCCACGGATTCAAGTCCCAGACCGGTCAAAGGTACCACTGAGGTAACTGAAGACTTGGCTTTGAGGTAATCACTCACTTAAATACAACAGCCCAACTTTCCAAGGCTGAGTACTTGGAAGTGATGAGCAGCTACCCTTCTGCAGATGACTCCCATGTCACATAACAGCTCAGCACTTAACATGTTAGGGTTAAATTTATTCATGAAAACATGACAATGAGTTGATCTGCTTGGAAAATTAGCATGAAGGATTTTAGCTTAGCAAAATGAGCGCCTGGTTTAGCAGGAGAACTATCTATCTATCTTAGCTGACTAACTAACGTTGACTGAAGCAGTCTCTGAAAGACGATGGTGAATAATTTCTAGATGTTAGCTTGCTTCCGTAGACCAAACACTCAACAAGCTGCTGCTTATAGTAACGCTGGTTCGTCTCAGTGTGAGACATCCATGTGGTCAGGGTTATTCAACAGAAACACTTATGATGAAGCTCAGTTTCAGAATCATAGTTTATTAGCAACTGACCAACTTGGCCAGGAATTTAAAAGATGTCTGGCACAGGTTATTCCGTAATGGAGATGTGTTTTTATCAGCTGAAGGTGGAGTTTTTCACAGTGTGGCAGTGTGAAAGCCAGAGTGTTGGCTCTTGTTGTGCTAATGGTGCTAAAAGCAAGTTTTAATCACAGTGCTGTGAGCTGTAAAAGTGAAATTATAAGCAGATGTTTGGTCAGGTTTAACCAGAACATTACTTATTGACTAAAAAAATATAGATGGTCCCCAAGTTATGATGGTTTGCTGATTTTTAGATGACAATAGCGATACAGTAAAATTGTAAAAATATTTTCATGGCAGGCAAACACATCAGTCAAACGTAGCAGTGTATGCGGTATGCGCGCATGTGCAAGATTGCGTGTGTGTGTGGTCAAACTTTTACAATGAGTCCAGTCAGCAATTGTAAGTAATGCAGTAACTTGCGACTGTAGCTAGCTAACATTATCACTCTAGCGCTACCAGCATGTGCAGCGTTCCTTCTCTACTTTTATTCAGCATGTTGTAATTATCCACTCACTGCATTTCAATAAATAATGAGTCATCAATCAAACTGCATATGCTGATAACGAAGAGCAGCGAAAAATCCCCTCTCTGCTGAGTCATGCTGCTCGCTACCGTCTCATAAACACATTGAACACTGTAATATTCTCATAAATCATGAAGCATGACTCTGGCTATAAGCAGCGAGAACTTTGTGAATATTTCTGCAGCTCACATGCTTTTAACCGACATTTTATTCTTCAGTTTTGTCTGGAAATGATATTTTATTGCTTTTGATAAAAAGAATGGATGGAGGAAGACGGTGGGGGGGGAGAATAGAAGGAGACTGATGAAGGAAGGTGAATAGATGGAGAAATAATTAGGGAGAGGGATGGACGGAGAGACAGGAATGGAGAGGGATGGAAGTAAAAAAATGGAACGGTGGAGAAAGGGATGAATGGAGAAACAGGAATGAAGTGGGATGGAAGGAAAAAGGGAGGGATGGAGAGAGGGATAGATGGAGAGACAGGAATGGAGAGGGATGGAAGGAAAAAATGGAGGGATGGAGGAATGCAGAAAGACATATGGAGGGAACAGGATGGAGGAAGAAGGAGGGCTGGAGATGGATGGAGGTATGGAGTAATGAAGGGAGACTGATGGAAGGAGGTGTATATAGGGTGAGGGATGAAGCGATAGAGAGAGATGGTGGTAGAAGGATTTAGGAAGAGCGATGTAGGAAGGGAATGGAATGAAGTGGAGGGAGAGGGATGGAGTTAAATGGGTCGAGGATGGAAGGAGATGGATGGAGGGAGATTGAGGGATGGAGGGACAAAAGGACAAACGGATGGACAAAAGACAGATGGAGGGAAAGGGATGGAGAGATGAAGGAAGATGGGTGGAGGGAGAGGGATGGAGACAGATAGATGGTGGAGTGGAGGGAGACAGATGGAGGGACATGGAGAAATGGGGATGGAGAGAGAGATGGCAGAATGGAGAGAAAGGAATGGAGGAAGAGGGATGGAAAGAGTTGTATGGCAGGAAAAGGATGAGAGATGGAGGGAGAGGGCTGTAGGGAGAGGGACTGAGGAATGGAAAAAGAGAGACCAACGGATAGAGAAAGACAGATGGAGGGAGAGGGACTGTGTGAGACGGATGGATGGGTACAATGAGAGGGATGAGTAGATGTAGCATAGAGGGATGTTGGGATGGAAGGTCTAGGATGGAGGGAGAAAGATGGAGGGATGGACAGCGAATGATGGCGGGAGAAGGATGGAGTGATGGAGGGAAAAGGATGGAGGGATGGAAGGAGTGTTGGAGGGAGAATGATGGCGGGAGAACAATGGAGGGATGGAAGGAGAATGTTGGACGGAGAAGGACAGAGGAAGAATGATGGAGGGAGAAGGATGGAAGGAGAATGTTGGCGGGAGAAGGACAGAGGAAGAAGGATGGAGGGATGGAAGGAGGAACATGGAGGAAGAAGGATGGAGTGATGGAGGGAAAAGGATGGAGGGATGGAAGTAGTGTTGGAGGGAGAATGATGGCGGGAGAACAATGGAGGGATGGAAGGAGAATGTTGGAGGGAGAAGGACGGAGGAAGAATGATGGAGGGAGAAGGATGGAAGGAGAATGTTGGCGGGAGAAGGACAGAGGAAGAAGGATGGAGGGATGGAAGGAGGAACATGGAGGAAGAAGGATGGAGGGATGGAGGAAGAATGATGGAGGGAGAAATGTGGAGGAATGGAAGGAGAAGGATAGTCGGATGGAGGGAGAAGATGAAGGATGAAACCACTGGAAAAGCTTAAAATTTCATTAAGAATCCCAGCAGACAGAAACTACTATAATGGTATAATGGATGGAGGGAAAAGTACGGAGGGAGAAGCATAGAAGGATAGAGGGAAGAAGAATGGAGGAATGGAAGGTGTGGGATGGAGGGAGGGAAGGAGGGATGGAGGGAGAAGGATGGAGGGATGGAATGTGTAGGATAGAGGGAAAAGAATGGAGGGATTAGGGAGAAAGATGGAAGGATGGAAGGAGAATGTTGGAGGGAGAAGGACGGAGGAAGAACGATGGAGGGAGAAGGATGGAGGGATGGAAGAAGAATGCTGGAGGGACTAGGACAGAGAGAGAAGGGTGGAGGGATGGAAGGAGGAAGATGTAGGGAGAAATGTGGAGGGCTGGAAGGAGAAGCATAGTGTGATGGAGGGAGAAGGATGGAGGGATGGACGGAATGGGTTGGAGGGAGAAGGATCGAGGGAGAAAGATGGAGGGATGGAAGGATAATGTTGGAGGAAGAAGGATGTAGGGATGTAGTGAGAAGGATGGAGTGATGGAAGGAGAATGTTGGAGGAAGAAGGATGGAGGGATGGAGTGAGAAGTATGGAGGGCTGGAAGGAGAATGTTGGAGTAAGAAGGATGGAGGGATGAAGGGAGAAGGATGGAGGGATCACCGCTATCTACTTTGCTTGGGGGATTTAGCGGTGAGCGAGTGAGCGAGTTCCCGCTGGGCAGCGTCCAAGAAGAAGAATGTGGTGATAAAAATGAGCAAAATCTACACAATTGCCAACAGCTTTACAGAGAAAATGAGTTTTTCTCTCTTTCTGCCCGTCGGCGCAGTGAGACTCAAATCATCTGGATGCAGAACGAGCCACTAAACACAGAGAAAACACTGGGAGTCAGAAAATGGACCTGCACTTCTGCCCATAACTTTGGCAAATGTTAATAATAAGTGTTGACCTTGCATTCAGAATTACACTTTACACAAATTCACTCAAAACATCATAAACATGTAGATACAATAACTTGTGAAATGACAATTATCACAAATGACAATATTTCCATATTAACATTTATTAATGGTTAGATGAAAATTTCAGTAAATTTTACATATAGAATCAGAAAATTTTAATTTTCGGGACATACTCAAGATTTTAACGTTGCAATTTGGATCAAACCAGAAAAATATACTGTACTGTGCAAAAGTTTTAGGCAGGTGTGAAAAAATGCTGTAAACAAAGAATGCTTTCAAAAATGGTAGTGTTAATCATTTATTTTCATCAATCAACAAAATGCAGTGAATAAACAAAAGAGAAATCTAAATCAAATCAATATTTGGTGTGACCACCATTTGCCTTCAAATTCCAGGATGGGCTCCAGTCCCCGCGACCCTGATAGGGATTAAGTGGTATGATGGATAAAATATGGTTTTTGCAATTAGTTACAAAAGTCACCAAAAATCTTGTCAGACAAATTTGGGATATATAATAATAAAAAAATGGGGGCAAATATAAATTTGTTGCAAATTTAAATCTGAAATCTTGAAATTTGAATTTTTAAAAAATCGGTCAACACTTATGGCCAAAGTTGTGGGCAAAACGACAGAGCTCCACTTTTTGCAAACCAGGTCTAAAACTTTCTCATTAAATTGCGGAACCAAGACATGGTACCAGAAACAGGATTCATAGTGCCAATCAGAAACTGGAAATTCCAAGAAAGGTCCACTTGACACTTTTTAATGGTCAAGAATTCCAAAACAGAGTAAGTTCGCAAAGACAATTCACCACCAAAGCATTTAAAAAGCTTTAAAAAGGTTCCAAAACACCCCAAATTAGATCTTTGGGCGCCATCAGATTTTGACAGTGGATCTTAATGGCAACTGGGCTAGTTTCCATTACAATGTAATGGTAAGTTAAACTCTTTAAAGTCCACTTCCTTTGATGGTTGTGCATGAGAATGTATTCTGTTTGATCCATTAAGGACAAAATGTACCACTGTAGTTGGGTTTACAAACCATTACGATCCATAATATATCCTTAAAAATTTCTAATAGTCATCGGCCCTAAAACAGCTTGAAAGATTCCAAAACACACCAAACTGGCCTAGTTTCTATTAGTACGTAATGGTAACATGAACCTTTTAACTGTTGTCCATTAGGACAACTTTCCATTAAAAATAAATTTTACTCTTAAGTTGGCCTATAAACCACTAGAAAAGCTTGAAATTCCAGTAGGAATTCCAGCAGATAGAAACCAAACTTGCCTAGTTTCCATTAGCAGTGTATGGTTATTTTGACCTCAAAACTAAAGTTTTTTCTCATAGCGTTATTCCGTCAGAAGTCACGCCACTTTCAAAATCCTATTAGCCGCCCTCTTGCTCTCGCGTCGTCTCGCTGCTTAGCGCCTGAAAATCACCCGAACCCACGTTCATTAGCGACATTTCCAACAAGTAAACACACGACTGATGTGGTTTTCAGACCAGCAATCACAGCAGCCAGGAGTCGTCTTGGTTTTCATCCCGCTTTCTCTCTCTCCCCTCTCTCTTTCATTTTATCTCTGGTTCTCTCATTCTCTGACTCCCCCACGCCACATTGACATTCAGAGCAGATTGGTGGAGAAAGCAGCAGACCGAGGACGAGGCGAGATGAATGAGGGATGCTTACTTTTAATGTCTCTTTTTTCCTCCACCAATCCCTCGCTCTTTTGCTCTGATTTTACTGAATGCCATATGGCAGGTCTGTGAAGGCCACGGAAAAGACAAAGGCACACAAAAGAGAAATGTCTCATTTAAGCTCTAATGCATTAATTTATGAATCTTTTGATGTCACAATGGGGGCAACACGGTCGTGCGGTGGTTAGTGTTGTTTGCCTCACAGCAAGAAGGTTCTGCGTTCAATCACCTGGTCGGCCATGGGGACGTTCTGATGCTCCACTTTACTCCCACAGTCCAAAACCGGGGTTTCAGTTCTTAAAAAGAGATGGAACCAAACCCATGAGTTGTGACTCATTTTTCAAAGGGATAAATCTGGGGTGCGTTTCGCAAAAGAATGGTTGCTAACCATGTTAGAGAGACCTCAGTCCATCATTTCTAGCACCATCAATGCAGTGAGAGCAACCTATCGCTGAATGTGGACAAAACCAAAGAAATGATCATCGACTTCAGAAAAACTCGCTCCACCCACACACCACTCAGCATCCATGGCTCCATGGTAGAGACTGTAAAGAACCCCAAGTTCCTGGGAGTTGACATCTCAGACAACCTCACCTGGACCACCAACACCACCTCCATCACCGAAAAGGCCCAGCAGCGTCTCTTCTTTCTGAGATAGCTGAAGCAAGCCAACCTCCCTCCTCCTGTCCTTACCATGTTCTTCAGTGGCACCATAGAGAGCATCCCGACCTGCTGTATCTACATCTGGTTTGGTAACAGCACTGTTGCTGATCACAGACGGCTACAAAGGATTGTTAAAGCAGCTGGCAACAGGAACATCTCTCCACCGCTACAGGACATCTTTCACAAACACTGCATCATGAGGGCCTCCTGCATGCTGCCTCATGCTCGACCCCTCACATCCTTCACATGGACTCTTTAGTCTCCTCCCATCTGGCAGATGCTATCGCAGGATCAGGACTCGATCCATCAGAATGCGTGATAGCTTTTTCCCACAAGCCATCAGACTCTTGAACATACTTCCTGCCCTCACATTCCTCCTCACACACACCCAGACTGTGAACTGACTCTTTTGCACCTCTGCATTTTACACATCACTGTTGTTGTGATGCACACGCTGCTATATGGACAATCACATTCATGTTGCACTGAAACTGTCTCAGAAAAAATGTTTAAGAATAATGTTTATTTGTAAAAACTGTACAGTATTGTTACTTCACATCGAATGTACATATCACTGGTCACCTTCTAACTTAGTGTATCTGTACAAATTATTGAAAGTACTGTACAGACTCTAGTTCTCCACTGCTGTTACAATATCCGCACATACTTGATCAAACTTGAATGTTAGTCAGACTTTGTAAGAGATATAGTTTTATTTAATACACTGTCTGTATATAATTTTTCATACTGAAACTGTTTCAGAACTTATACACATTTAGTGTAAAAGACAATTCCAAGACCATAATTGTAAGTTGAATACTGCATCCTAATTGTCTCTTTCTACTTTAAGTTTAAAGTTTATATCTAATACTCCATTTCTAGTTTACAGTGTATATTTTATATTCTATTTATATATTGTTTATTCTATGTGCCTTATTTGTTCTTGTTGTTTGCACTGTGAAAGCTGGAGCTACGTCGCATCTCTCTGTATGTCTGTACAATATATATGAGAGATGACAATAAAGTTTACTTTGACTTTGTATTCCTAACTATGTTAGTTGCTGACGTTCACTATGTTAGTTGCTAGTGTACACTATGCTAGCTGACAATCTACACTGCTAATCTACACTATGTTAGCTGCTAATCTACACTGTTAGTTGCGAACATAGCAACTATGCTTTTGAGAAATGCACCCCTGGTCGTCTTCGAGACGCGTTAAGGAAGTCTCCCTAGTCCTGTCAAATGCAGCTTCTATATTTGCAGGGCTTCATAAAGAATTCTGGAGTAGCTGAAACTCTGCTTTTTTCTCACATTTCCGACGCAACGTTTGATACGCGATGCCAAGGTGAGGATGTGTAATAAAACACCTGAAAAGAACAGCAGGTTCTTGTTTTTAACGTCAACCGCGATGTCGTCATTCGGCATGCATCACACGCTTGACGCCTATTTGAAAGTGTTTTAAGTTAGGGTTAGTAGGCAAAAGCGTGGAAAAAGATATGCTTTTCAGAAGTGTTGATGTTCAAGATGGTGAAATGGTGAAATGTCTTTGTGAGTGAAATGGTTCTGGTGCAACTACCAATTGCCGGTTCAAGTACCGGACCAGTAAAGGTACCACTGAGGCACTCATATTCAAGGTACCATCCCCAAGCATTGCTCCCTGGTTGCTGATAGAGCTGCCCACTGCTTCTTCATGAATGGGTCAAATGGAGAGGTCACATTTGTTTGTGGTGCACTGTGTGCTGTGCTATGGTGTGTTCACAATGATGAATAATCAGGACTTGAACCAGTCACCTTTCATTCATGGAGACAACCCCCTAACCGCACTGCTACCGATTTCATTCTGTTGAGCATTGACACTTTGGACTGTTTGCCTCCTGGTGTAGATCTGAAGAATTTACATGAAATAAGGGAAGAAAAGAAATTTCTCATTTTAAACTATTGTAGTACTGTGGGCCCATACCTAATGCATCAAACTTATTACATGTACAGTAACTCACCCTCATCTCTAAGTCTCCTCTCGGTCCCTCAGCAGGCTTTGATCTCTCATTGGGAATTCGAGTTCAGACATCCTTCACTCAGCACAAACTGTTAAAAAGAGATTTGATCTCGACTCGTCCACAGTAGTGACGATCAGAGTCTCTCTGGTGACCAGAATTCTCCATTTCTCTCTTTACCTGCAATCACTTTACCTTGATTGACACAAATATTTTGACACATTTTTAATTAAGTGTAGTGAAGTTTTGCAAGTAATCAAACTATTGTCTTGATTCAGAACTGTGTAAATCTACTTAATGGCAAGGGGCTGATATTATACCTTCAAAATAATTTTCAAAAGAAGAAAAATCTGTTTATATCCGTAACTGCAGGCAAAATTAGGAAGCAAAATTGGAATGATTAGCAACTGTTGCCAGTAGAACTATAGTGGAGTGGAGTATTACTCAAAATAATACTTAAGTACAAAATATAGTAGCCAAGTACAAATTAAACATATTACTTCATTAAAATGAACAAGATACAAATTTCACAACATAATAATTACAGTAACCATGCATTCAATCTAGTATTTAAGGACAGACACCATGCACTCAACATACAGTAATACTTAAGCACAATAACCAAGTACAAAGTACTCAACATAATACTTAAGTACAATAACCAAGTACAAAGTACCCAACATAATACTTAAGTACAGTAACCAAGTACAAAGTACCCAACATAATACTTAAGTATAGTAACCAAGTATAGAGTACTTAACACTTAAGGACAGTAACCAAGTACAAAGTACTCAACATAATATTTAAGTCAATAACCAAGTACAAAGTACCCAACATAATATTTAAGTCAATAACCAAGTACAAAGTACCCAACATAATATTTAAGTATAATAACCAAGTACAAAGTATCCAACATAATACTTAAGTACAGAACCAATTACAAAGTACTCAATTTAATACTTAATACAGAAACCAAGTACTCAGCATACATTGTAATCAAGTACAATGTATTTAACCAAATACTTAGGAACTGTAACCAAGTATTTACAATAGTACTTAAGTATAGTACCAAAGTACAACACATTCAAGATAACACTTAAACAAAGTAAGCAAGTACTACACACCACTGCATTTATATTTAGAGAATGATATTTTCAGTGTGTTATTATAGTGGGAAAACCTCAGTCCCACATGTCTGATCGTAATCACAGTGTATTTTGCGAGTGAGGTTTGCTTTCTTCTCGTTTTTCTTTTCGGGAAGTGAAGTGATACCATCAATTTTAGCATCAGGTTTTAAACGGACAGCAAAGTGCTGCTGCCGTTCAGCACAGGGACACAAACCAGGGAAAGTGTTGAGTAAGGGAGAATAATTATAGAAGTTTGCACCTCAGCACAGTGTGTGTATGTGTAAGTGTGTGTGTGTGTGTGTGTGTGTGTTTATCTCTGAGGCAGCTCCTTAATATTTGCCAGAGGCTGGAGCTGTGTTAGTCTGACTTTCCATCTTAATCAAAGAGACAGACATCAAATAGATTCGGCAGAGGAGGACGAGATTGAATATGGAACATGCAAAGAGTGTGTGTGTGGAACAGTTTGGATGTATTTGTGAGTACCACATCACCTTCTTAAAGAGTGGGAATCCTGCAAGGATAACTTTGGTTGGTCCTGCTAATTTAATTTTAATTTTCATAAGAAAAATAGCTTTAGTCATTTTTTGTCATTTTAAGTGAATTAATGTGTTTGTGATTATTTGTCATTGTGAACACACCACAGCACTTGCTCATGAGTACCTCAGTGGTACCTTGACTTGACTTGGGTCCGGAACTTTAACCGGTGACCCTGTGATCATAGGGCAAACTCCCTAACCGTTACACTGGCACTGCCCACATCCTGCTAGCCTTCATAGTTTAGGTCGAGTTTTAGTTGACAGACAGTAGTTACATTTTAAACAAACAATCAGCAATAATTTAACACCAACACCAAGAGCCCTTTGGCACAAGAGAAAAAAAGTAATTGTTTCCTACAGAGTGTATGTCTACAGTCATTATGCTACACCACATCGCCCTCCACTGGATGTAGAATGAACTGCAGTAAACTACATTTTAGCATTTTACAATGTCCTACTTCCACACTTAAAAAGTAACTCAAAAGTAATGCAGGAGTCGTGTAACACATTACAATTCAGAGACAGTAATATTGGAATTAGTTTGAAATAACACTAACTAGTCATCTATAATCTAGTACATGTTGGAAGAACTTGCCCAGAACAATCCCATATGCGTACATCACGACAATTTCCTGTTACAAGAAGAATGCTTAGCTGAATAAAGTCATTCTGGTTCAGGTTATATTTTTTTGTTAAAATTTACAAAGAATTTACCGTATTTGTGGCTTTTTTAACGTGAGGAGCACAGCTTGATGCATTGAAGCCTTGCAATTTTTCCAAATCACAGAAAATGTCACTCTGTTCTCCTTTATGAACCATGCTGCTGTCTACTCAAAGTACTTTTCTTCAAAGTGTTGCTTACTACAGAAGAAGGTCAAATCCACAACACCATGGGGAGCATCAGTTTCCAAAAGAATAAAAATGTGTTTATTTCTGTAACTGTAAAAAAAAATTAGGAGCAAAAAGGAACAGGTAACTACAGGTGCCAGTAAAAACATAGTGAAGTAAAAAGTACATTGCTCTCATTAGAATTCAGGTTCAGCCCAAATATATAACTAAGTGCGCTTAACAAGTAGTAGTGCTCAACATAATACTTACATACAGTAACCAAGTGCAAAGTACTCAACATGATGCTTAAGTAGAGGGACCATGTACAAGTACTCAATATAATGCTTAAATGCAGTATCCAAGCACTAGAATGCAACATTATAATTAAGAACAATAATCAAGTACTCAACATGTACAACTGAAGTACTGCATTTATGTACATTAACCAAATATAAGTACTCAACATTATTACAATAACCAAAAACACTATACCTTAAGTGAAAGGAAAAGAGTATTTGTCATTGTGAACACACCACAGCACATCACACAGTGCACCACAACAAAATGTGACCTCTGCATTTAACCCATCTGTGAAGGAGCAGTGGGCAGCTAACAAGCGCCTGGAGAGCAGTGCTTGGAGACGGTACCTTGCTCATGAGTACCTCAGTGGTAATTTTACCGGCCCTGAATTTGAAACTGCAACCTTGTGATCACAGGGCGAACACCCTACCAGTACCCCACCAACTGCCTTAAGCACAGTAACCAACTACAAGTACTCAACATAATACTTAAGTTACCTAGTACACATTATTTAACATGATACTTAAGTAGAATATCCAAGTATTAAAATGCAGCATTATACATAACTGCAGTAAATGAAGCACTGAACATGTACGACTGAAGTACTGTACTTAGGTAAAGTAATCAAATAAAAGCACTCAACATGTGGCTTAAGTACAGTGACCAAGTACACAATAACTTTAACATGTTAAACGGTACTCAAATACTCAACTTAATATTTAGGCATAATTAACCAAGTATCAGTACTCAACATATACTTAAGCACAGTAACCCTTAAAAGTACAAAGCACAGTACATTAAGTATTGTAGGATCCAGTGAAGCTGTTCTGGCTCTAAATTTTATAGTGAGGACACTGTGAACCGGACATGGCTCCACTCCACCTGTTATAGACTCATCTCATCAGATAATCTAACTATCTATTTCAATTATTGCTATCTAATAAATTAAAATAAAACAATGACGGCTGAGGCCTCTGATGGCTGTGGCCTTATCAGACACCAAATATTTTTGTAGCAGGTAGATTTAACAAGTTATAGTTCCACATTTTCTTCCACCTCCCGCAAATTTGCGGAGCCCGTAAATTCGGTGGCTTAATGTGTCCTGGCCACTTCGGTTCGCGCCTGAGAAAGCTGAATAATTGATTGGTGTTAATGAGCTAGATGATGGTTGAAAGTGAACAGGGAAGCTAGCGGAGGCATGCGGAGGCATGAAAGGAAAGTTCTCTGATTAAGACGTTGAGAAAACAGTCCCCAAGTGCTTCGTTAAGTCCAAGTCTTGTCTTGCTTGAGTCCAGAGTTTTTTTTTAGGGAGGTCACATGCTTTTGGAGAACATGAATTCCTGCACATATAACCATGTAAGATTAAACCATGGCAATTGTTTATATTTCAAATATCAATTTTCACACACTTGCTCCTTTTCCATACAATCAAAAACATGTGACCTCCAGAAAAAAGTCTCCTGGAAACACTTCCGTTGTGTCATATCACATTTCCTTTGTGTTGTGACATTTCTGTTGTGTGGTGACATTTCCGCTGCGTTGTGTCACACTTGTTGCATTGCACTTGCATTTTGTTGCCTCAATCGTGTTGTGTCACAGTTGCATTGTGTAACATTTGCATTGTCTTGTGTCTCACTTGCATCACATTGTTGTCTTGTGCCATTTGCTTTTTGTCGTGTCACACTTGTCACATTTATGTTGTGTGTCACAATTGTGTTGTTTTGCGTCACACTTGCATTGTGTTGTGTCACATTCCTATTGTGTTGCGTCTTACTTGTTTTGTGTTGTGTCCCAGTTCCATTTTGTGTCACAGTTGTGTTGTGTCTCATTTGTGTTGTGTGTTTGCAGCATTTGTGAACTTGCATGTGTTTTGTGTATTTGCAGTGTGTCTATGAATGTGTGTTACGTGTGTATAATTTTCATGACTGTGTAGCATTTTGGTAATTGCAGTGTGTTTGCATGTGCGTTATCAACTTGATTCATATGTTTTGTTGCTTTGCAGTGCTGATTTGTATTTTGAACTGTTTGGCCTCTCTCAGCCACCATAGCCAAGCGATATTAGATTTGTTGTATGACCACACACGTACAAACACACACTGCATGGCATCAGTAATATATGAACATTCTTTAACAAGTTGCATCATATGAGTACTAAATGCTGCCCACTAGCTGCTGATGCTGAGACTCAACACTTGGTTTCATGTTTCTCAGACAACTGTTCGGTTTTTATTTGCCACCACAGATTAACTTAAAGTAGCATTTTATCCTTTTTTTCCTCATACGTACACAGGGTACAGGGAGATTTTAAGGATTTTATAAGTGGACAAGTAGGGTTGAATTTGTAGCTACTTTTTAGACTGATAACAGTGTGGAATGTAAATACAGTATGTACATAAATTTACACCACACACACGATATATAACGTCTCTCTCTCTCTCTCTCTCTCTCCCCTTTTCACTCTTTCTTTCCATCTGCTTCTTTCTTGTTTGTTTTTGTTCTATCTATCTATCTATCTATCTATCTATCTATCTATCTATCTATCTATCTATCTATCTATCTATCTGGCAGTCCATCCATTTATCCATCTCTCTGTCTCTCTATAAATCTATACAACTATTTATCTTTCTAATTTGACTCAATCAATCAATGTATTCATCTGTCTTTTTTTCTGTCTATCTATCTCTGTCTACACACTTGCACAGAGAAAAAGAACAACAGAAAGAAAGAAAGTAAGTAAGAAGAGTTGGACCAATTAATTATTATTATTTTAAAATGTATTTATAGTTTGGTACTTCTGCACTTTGCGTATATCCTTATATTTTGTGTGTTTGTATTTATTCTGAATCCCGTTTACCCTCCTCCTCACCTCGAGGAGGAGGAGAAACAGGAAATTTCGGTGTGGGCGCCGCCTCCAACCCTAACCTTCTCCTCCTCCTCCTCCTCCTCCTCCTCCCCGCGTTCCGTTTCGTTCGGCTCTCCAAACGGCGGAGAGCGCGCGTGTTATCAGGGCTCACGCACGGACACGACCGCGCCTATGTGTGTGTGTGTGTGTGTATTTGCGTGTGTCCGGAGCTCCGAGGTTTTGCTGTCACGGCGTGCGTGCGTGTCTATCTTAGAGTGTTGCATTGCGTTGCTTTTGTGTGCGTGTGTGTCCCCGGACCTTCGAGTTCTTTTTGCGCGCGGGTGAGTGAGTGACTGAGTGCGTGCGTGGAATGTTGCGACGCGTGCGTGGATGTGTGCGTGCGTGTGTGTGTATCCGGAGCCCCGACTTTCTCGCTTATGAGTGAGTGAGTGCGTGGATTGCTGCGACGCGTGGGTGCGAGTTTCGCGCGTGTGTGGGTGAGAGAGAGAGAGAGAGTGTGTGTGTGTGTGTATCCGGAGCTGAGTGAGTGATAGAGTCGGGGCATGTTGCAAAGAGTGTGTCCGAGTTTTGCACGTGAGTATTGCGTGTGCCTGTGCGTGTATGTGTGTGTTCGGAGCGTCTACTTTCTCACGCTTGAGTGAGTACGTGTGTGTCTAGAGTGTCTAGAGTGAGTGCGTGGATTGTTGCATCGTGGGAGTGTGTTTGCGTGTGTGTATCAGGAGCTCCTAGGTTTTTCCCGCGTGGGGTGTCTCGTAGGACTGTGTTTGCGTGTGTCCCCGTTCCCCGGGACATGGTGTCGTTGGAGGAAGAGGAGGAGGGATGATGGCTGCAGAGCGGAGCGGCGCTTTCCTGCTGGTGCTGCTCGGCTCGGTGCTCTTCATGCTGGTGCTGTACCAGTTTGCGGTCCCGGGGCTGGTGCAGCCTCGCGGTCACTTGTCGAACCCCTACCTTGACCCTAACGGCGATCTCAGCCTCAACCCTGACCTCGACCTGGACCCCGACCTTCTGCCCCCATTCCCCGGCGCCGAGCCGCACTATCGCAAGAAGTTCTACTTCCCTGTGCGAGTTCTGGAGCGTCGTGCCGATTTCTGCATCGAGGGCGACGATGTGATGGTGTTCCTGCACATCCAGAAGACAGGGGGCACCACCTTCGGCCGCCATCTGGTGCAGAATGTGCGGCTGCAGCTGCCCTGCGACTGCCGGCCGGGGCAGAAGAAGTGCACGTGTTACCGGCCCAACCGCAAGGAGACCTGGCTGTTTTCACGCTTCTCCACTGGCTGGAGCTGTGGCCTGCATGCCGACTGGACCGAACTGACCAGCTGCGTTCCTGGAGTTCTCGACAAGAGGGAGAGCAAGGGCAACAAGCAGAGGTAAACTACTTTTGATCTCTCTGCCTAGTGTTGCCTCTATCTCTCTCTGTATGTCTCTCTCTGTTTCTCCTCTGTATGTTCAACAAGCACCAGAGCAGGGGCAATAAGCAGGGGTACAGATGGCACCTGTGCCTTGTGTGCTCAGGAACCAGCCTAACTGTCAACGATCATCTAGTTCTGCTTTCTCTGCCCAGTGTTGTCTTTCTGTATCCCTACTGTGTGCCCAGTGTGTTCAGCAAGCATCAGAGCAGGAGCAAGAAGCAGGGGACCTAGAGCACCTTTTTCTCCATAGCTCTCTTTCTCTCTCTCTTCTGTGTTTCTGGTGTTCTCAACAAGGCACCGAGCACCTAGGTCTTTTTCTCTAACCGGTGTTGTTTCTTTCTTTCTCCATATCTTTTTGTCTCTATTTTGTGTACATAGTGTGCTGAGGAAGCACCAGAGCAGGGGCAAAAAGCAGGGGTAACTGGCATCGATTGTCTAGTTCTAGTTTCTCAGCATGGTGTTATCTTCTTCTTTCACTGTATCTTGCTTTCTGACTCTTTTGTGTGTCCGGTGTGCTCAAAAAGCCTCTCTCTTTCACTGTCTGTCTGTCTCACTCTTTTTGCCTCTCCTACATGTTTGTTGTTTTAAACAAGAGACAGAGCAGGGGCAAGAAGCAGCATTTAAGGGGCTGGTTGTCTCTCTCTGACGCTATTCATCTGTCTCTCTTCTGCATGTCTTCAAGGGGGAAGAGGGAGACAGAGCATATCTTTTCTCTACATCTATCTCTTTGTACCTCTGTCTCTCTCCTCTCTCTGTCTCTATTTATTGAAACTTTGTTTACGGTTCTGAGCTTTAATTACCGTGTAAATGAGTTAGATGACAGAAGTGTAACATGGTTCATGAGTCGTGGTGCTGTAGTGTGTATGTGTTGTGCATAATGAGAAGTTTAAGGTGTATGACAGGATGGATGAGTGCTGGATGATTATTCCTCCTCCTGCGTGATGAGAGGATGATGCTGTTGCTCAGCAGCAGATACACTCACCTGCAGAACACACCTGATATCAGAGATCTTAAACCGAGATATTGAGGGAGGTGAAGTGAGGAATCAGGCGAAAAGAAGGCATAGAAAGAAAGAGAATGGGAGTGAGAGTGACACAGGCAGAGGAGAGAGAGGTAAAGTGTGTGAGGGTCAGTAAGAGGAATGGGGGGGGAGAGATAGAGAAGAGAAAGGAAGACAGGAAAAAGAGAGGGTTGAAAAGAGAGAGAGAAAGAGGGATTCAGTCAGACAGAGAGAGAGGGGAATATAGAGGTTGAGAGAAAGGGAGATAAAAAGGATGAAAGGAAGAGAGGGACAAATTGTAAGATAGCAAAAATAGAGGTAAGGAGAGACAAAGGTAGATCTGGAGAGATAGAGAGAGAAAGACTGATATTCTAAAAGAATGAGAGAAAGCAGCATCATTGAGGAGAAATGTGTTATTACTTTTCTTCTGGATAACTGTCTGCATCCCTCGTTCTTTCATTTGAGATGAGGTTATAAAGTGTGGTCAGATTTAATGAAGAAATTTTCACACCTGACCTTTACATACCATTCCACTATATCCCTCCTTTTATTGCTCTTTTTCCCTGTTTGATCAATGGGGAAATTATGTGATTCTTAAGTGCAGTGGGCAGCTTTTCTGGCAGTACCTGGGGACCAGTGCTTGGGGATGGAACCTTGCTTATGAGTACCTCAGTGGTACTTCTACTGCTCCAGAACTTAAACCGGCAGCCTTCCATTCACGGGGCCAACACCGTAACCATTAACAACTGCCCCATTAATGTTTAGTGAAGGTACATTGTAATTTTCGGGCAAGTACTTCAAACTGCAGACTTTTTATGAACCATCCCCAACAGTATAGTGTGGTGAGTGTGTGTGAGAGTATGTATGTGTGTGTGTTCGCTGGCGTCTCTACACTGATCTCTTCTACTCTATTTAAAGGTATTGCAGTAGATTTTGGGCTCCCAGGCCAATAAACTGGCACAGAAAACACTGCAGTACTGCCACCACTTTCTTGTTTTTAATATTTTTTTCTCTCTCTGGTGGTGTCACGCTTTCATCAAAGGCTGGTGAGGTAATTTTACACAATATTTTTTATGGTTCAGACCCCGAGCACTCTTAAGCCTCTAGGTTAGTGATTGTCATTGTGAACGCAGCACAGAACAGACCACAGTGCACCACAAACAAATGTAAGGGGGTTACATTTGTTTGTGGTGCACTGTGGTCTGTACTGTGCTGCATTTGACCCATCCATGAAAGAGCAGTGGGCAACTGACATAGGGGACGGTACCTAGCTCTTGAGTACCTCAGTGGTACCTTTATGGGTCTGAAACTTGAATCTGCGTCCTTCTTATGGGGCCAACTCCCTAACCGTTACGCTACCAACTACCCCAACTCCCAAGCTTCTTGTAACAATTCAGTTCAGTTCAATTTTATTAATATAGCATATGGCGTCACATCAATGCCAAAACTAGACTGCGCAAAATCGCTCGCCGCAAAAAATTTCGCGGGCGTAAATTTCGAAGCCGTGTGCCAAATGGCTTGCCGCAAAAAATTCGCGGGCATAAATTTCAAAGTCGCACATGCAAACGTGAGATTGACTGCACACTACAGACAGTTTTTACAGAAAAACCAAAGATGACGTAGAAAGAGGAACGCCGACAGGTAGATTAAACGCAAGTTATAGTTTATCAACCTTATAATTATAATTTAATAGTTAGGTCTTACACGTTTAGTAAGCACGCAATCAATGGCTCCCCTTTCCCACTTGTCTGTCCTCAATTCAACATAAACACAGATGCACAAGTCAATCACAAGACCAGGAGCCATCGGTCAATAGGATTCGCAGGCAGAAGCTGCCAAAACCCCACCCCCAAACTGCCAAAACCTACCCCTTTTCAAATGTGCGCGCGGAAATCTCACTCCAGTAAAAAAGCCGCTCGTCGGTAATCTTCATTTGCGCGCGAGGACATTTAACACATCGAGAGGAAAAAAGACATTCGCGAGAGGAAAAAAACAGTTCGCAATATTATCACAACCGCGCACTCGATTCTTAATTTTGTGCTCTCGAGTTTCACATTTGTGCGCGTGACTAAAATGTATGCCCACAAATAGTTTTGGCATTGATGTGATGCCATGATAGCACAATAACAAGTTATTGTCACAAAGCGCATTACATATAACCAGCCCAAACCCCCAGCAAGCAACCCTGATAAAAAGATTTGGTGGGAAACATAGTTGTAAACAAAGCTACAGAGTGAACACCGTATTTTTGCACTTCCTTTAAATACGCCAATTCTATTATACATTGTTAGATCTGTACCTCTGTACTCTACTGTATTGTTCGTTCATTCATTCCTTCATTATCCGAACCGCCTTATCCCTATCGGGGTCATGGGGACCGGAGCATATCACTACGGGCAACTACGGGCGCAAGTCGCGGACTAACCCTGGCAAGTGCCAACACACTGCAGGGCACACACACTTGCACAATCACACTCACACCTTACAGGGCCAGTTTAGAGTCGCTAATTAACCTTTATTGCATGCTTTTGGATTGTGGGAGGAAACCAGAAGACCCGGAGAAAACCCATGCGAACACGGGGAGAGCATGCAAACTCCACACGGAAGGGCCCTATGATCAACCTGGGGTTCAAACCCAGGGCCTTCTTCGCTGTGAGACAGCAGCGCTAAGCACTGTGCCACCGTGCCGCACTCTGTTGCATTATGAAAGTTATTCTTTTCTTTGTTTTTAAATTCTTTATCTTGTCTGAGCACCGAAAATCAAAGTAAACTTCCTTGTGTTTTGGAACATATATGGCAATATTACGATTCTATTTATGATATCCCTGGGTAAAGTGGACAGGACTAGGCTATTTAGAGACTTTAAATTAGTATGTGTTAGAGTTCAACCCTGAGAAGTCGAGTGCGTTCACGACAAAGTTAACGGCTGGAGGTGTTTAATAAAACATTTGGTTGTGAATTTCTGGGAAAGTGAGGGAATTATGTTGAAAGACTTGTAACATCCACAGCAGAACGTTCTTAGTTGTTTTCCATCAGCGCTGCTTTTTGCCGTTGAGTAAAAATGCGAAGCTTTTAAGGCGTGATCTACGGACCCCTTTTCATGAGTTAGTCGATGATTTTTAAAAAATGCACGCAATCAGTATTTAAAGATTTCCCGCTCTTGCCTCACATTTATAAGGAACATTTCAGGTTCAAGTACGCAAGCAAGTTAGAGTCGAACATCATGAGATTTTTTAGAAGAATCCTTGAACTGATCTAAGCCAATTTCTGTAAGTGCATTTAAAAGTGTTGTTACATCGATGTTACATTGTTACAGAATGTTGCATCGTTACAGAATATTACAAGTTCTAGTGGAATTTAGGATTAGCTAACAGAAATATGCATTAACTAAGGAAATTCCTGATTTTTTTTGATGAATCTTCTAAAAACAACAGAATGACATCACAGAAAGTGAAAAAGTTGGAATTATCTGCTTTTTGGCAACACCTGGGTTGCAGTTCTTGGAGACGGTACCTTGCTCATGAGTACCTCAGTGGTACCTTGAACAAGCGACCTTCTGATCACGCTGCCAACTGCCTAACCACCTTCTATGCTACCAACTGCCCCGTTTGGCTCACAGCTAGAGATCCTCTTTGAATTTTTCCTTCGGGTCCTTTAAGAAGCGCTGATTTCGTTCAGTGACTCTGTCTTTCTGAGTCACTGCTTGTCATTCGTCTGCTAATCTCATCAGATCAACGCGGATTAAAGGCGGCTCGCTCTGGAACCCACATTCTGCTGTCGAGAGATGGCCACTCGTTACATTTGTTCGAGCATCCCTCTGACTTTGTCCCCTGGTTCCTGCTTTCCACAGTGTATGTGTCTCGTTGTTGTTGAAGAGATGTAGAAACAGTGGGGACATTGTTAGCTTGTGCAGTCGGAAGAAATAGTCTGAAGAAAGCTGCTTTTATTCATTGTGTCTGTTTGGAGATCTTTGTTTAGCTGTTTATCTTGTCACTGCTCTCTGCCTAGCTGCTTCAAAGACGTCACGATAATATCTCCTATTCTCCCTCTGTTGTAAGTGTGTGCTCACACAGTCTGTGTTGGATTTTGGCTGGAAGGTGTTTGTTGGTGTTGGTGTGCCGGGTTAAAGCCCATGATTAAGGCTCCAGATTGATTTCCGGGTAGAGAACAAATTGGCTGATTACTAAACATTTTTATTATCGGTAATTATGGTCTCGGCTGGAGCTGGAGCTGAGCCCGGCGTTAATTAGCAAAGCTTTGCGTCCAAACTCCTCCTCTTCTCCTCCGTCACGTCTTCTCTTCTTCCTCTCCTCCTTTCTCATTCTCTCTTCAACTCAACTTTCCTATCTTCTCACTTCCTTTATTTTGCACTCCTATCACTCTCTGTCTTCTCTATTGCTTTCCTCTTAGCACACCTCATTTCCTCTCCTCTCATCTAACTTCTCCTTCATACTTATTTTCTCTTATAACATCTCCTGGCTTTCATCTGCTGTTCTTCTCACTTGCTTTCTTTTGTTCTCCTTTCACCTCAATTCTCTAGTCCCTCACCTCAGTTCCTTCTTTTTCCCTCTCTCCATTGCTCTCATCTTCTCTCTCAATCCCTTCTTTTCTCTTCTGTCAGCTCCTGTCTTTCTTCTGCCCTTCTGTCCTATCTTCTCAGCTCATCTCTATTCCCCCATCCTCTTTCTTCTCCTTTCATTTCACTTCTTCTCCTCAACTTCTATCTGTTTTTCTCTTCTATTGCACCTCTTGAGTCTCACACCTTGACTCAACTCTCGTTTCCACTCACTACTTCTCCTCTCTGCATACATCTTTTCCTCTCTTCTCACCTTACTTCTCCTTCATTCTTCTCTTTTTTTCTTCTGTCACCTCACTTCTTTATTTTGCCCTTCAGCTGTTTCTCCTTTCACCTCACTTCTCCTCAGCTCAACTGTCCTGCCTTCTCAGCTCATGCTCTTTCTTCTCCTTTCACCTCACTTCTTCTCCTCTATTCCTTCATCCCAGTTCCTCACCTCCACTGAACTGTTATTTCCATTCACCTTCTATCTTTTCCTGTCTTCTTCTCTGTGCTCTTTTTCTGTTTCCACACCTCTTTTCTTTTCCTCTCGCCTAACGTCTCCTTCAGTCTTCGGTCCTCTTCTTTTCTCTTCCGTCAGCTCACTGCTTCTCCTCTCCTTCAGACTGTTTCCCTTTCTCTTACTTTCATCACGTGTCCCCGCTTTTGCTCCATTTCCATTTTCCCCCAAACTTCACGTTTTTCTACTGCTGTCTAGTTTCCTCCCCTCTTTGCTCTCTTCCTTTAGCAACTTTTTTTCTCCTCTCTTCTCTTATTTTCTCTCCAAAGTGAGCTCAGCATTCTCTAATTCTCTGATAAGAAATTGAGCTAAACTCCTTTTTTTCCTGAGAACAGAAATGAGAGTCTGGACTCTGAAAGCAGTACCAGATGTAGTTTAATGGAACAATGCAGATATGATAAAGTGGCTAATTTTGAATAAAAACTAATAGCTACTAGTTAGCATAGCTCTGTTTGCCCATTATTAGCATTATTAACATTTTGAAGTCAATTATTCCTTTTTCCCTTTTGTCGCTGAAGCCTGAAGGCTGTGAGGCCCACTCCAGACTGAGTAAACACTGGCACAAAGGGCAAGTCCGGGCATGAGATCACTCTGAGTCCCCCATACTGGCTCACTTCATGTGGTGAAGGGCGGTTGCTAGCTTAGGCGCACGTAAGGTGAATGTGTAAAAGGGCTACAAGTCAAACTTCCCCCAAGAAAAAGACTGTTCCGAGGTGATAACTCCGCCCAAAACTTCCAGGAAGAACCTAGTTGCTGACTAGTTAAGCGTCCAGTGTCTGTCTCTCGCTCGTCTTTTTTCATTTACCATCACTTGGAGGAAGAGCAGTGGCATCCAATGTGAAATTTTATGTGTATCCTCATTACAGAGCTTATTTTCTGTTTTCCTATTGATGTGGTCCTTCTGTTGTCCGAGTTCTTAGCCTCTGACAGCCCCGTGCTTTGTTATCTCCTGGAGGGGAAAAGGGAAGGGAAAGAGAAAAGACTAGCTCTTGATTTATTACCTCTGCAGAGGGAAAGCGTGTTCATGTGTTGGGAAACAGAAGAGGCGAGCAGAGAAAGGTTTTCTGGCCTTGAAGAATAGTGGCAGGTTTTTCAGTGGGAGGCAGGATGGATAGAACCCTCCAAATATGAGAAATTTTATCCGTCCTTCTCATATTTTCTGTTTCATGCCTTCAGCTCTCCCCGCCCCACCTTTCCTCGTTACAGTTCCCGGATTCCCTTCCTCATCGCGTTGCTGAGGCCCCTGGGAATTTCCAAGCATGCCCCTCTGTGTTTGTCAGCTCTCCTACCCCATGAGGTTTTGCATTTTACTGATGGTGCACCTCAGTGAAAGGGAGAGAGCAAGGGAGAATGGAATGGTGGGAGCAACCTATAGTGGAATGAGAAGGGAAGGCTGCAAATCACTGCTAGATCCCCTGCTGTGCCATTCTTTGAAATTCCAGCTGGACTATGAAAAATGCTGGAATGTCGCTCTGGATTTTAAATCCACTGACCTGATGCAAAGTTTACTTTTGTTGATCAGTTCCAGACAACATTACAATATTTTTGAGTGTTATTCCTAGTCCAAGGTCCAGCAACTTGAGAATTATGCAAGTTGATGCTTATTTCAATGCAACTTTATTCTACTTGTCCTTTTTCTTTATGCCTTGTTTGGGAAGTTGTTGGATCATTGTACCATTCGTGACATGAGTCAGACGGTGGTGTAACGGCACAACTGGTATGTCTGATCTACAAAACAACATCCTGTCAAAAAATCTGGAGAGGATTGATACAGGAAGTGATATGGAGTTTTCACCGTTCAAGGGCTTGTTGGCAACTCGAAAGGCCTTGTAATGGGAAACAAGGCTTTCGACGCGCTATGGGATGTTTGATGGACTAACAGCAATCCATTTGAAATGTACCATGGGGCATTGTATCTTGGTATACAATGCTTTGTATCATCCAACTCCGTCCTCCATGATGGACAGCCAAACTCTTTACAGCAGCAACAGCAGCTGAGTAATGCATTTGAGAGAGCGCACAAACATCCGGATTACAATGTTTTCGGCTAGGGCTGTTACTTGTTTATGAGCTCAGATTCTGCTGCACGATGCAATTTGTCAGTCATGCACCAGTGGAGGAGGAGCCTGTGAGAAGGTGGAAAGAATAGCGGTGGGAGGAAGGAGGGAAGGAGAGAAGGAGGGAGGGAGGGAGGGAGGGAGGAAGGGAGGCAGGGCAGAGGCAGGCTGTGCCCAGTGCTGGTGGTAAATATTCCATCTGCAGATCTCAGCAGGATTCAAAGATGACCCAGCAGCGATGCAAAGGCAGAGCGGAAGAGTTACGGCTGTCAGCACCAAATACCCCCATTAAGGAATATGATCTCTCATCACAACACTGAGAGGGAGAGAGATGGAAAGATATTGGAGTGGAATGAAGGGAAGACGGAAGGGGAAGCTATAATAAGTGGGTGTCCAGCAGCAAAAAAATTTGTATGCCAGAAAAATTGTGGGAGAGCTAATGGATGAGAAAGGCATTATGTTGGAGTTAACGTGAGGAAAAAATAAAAATGGGAGGGAGATGGAGGGAGTGAAAGAGAGAAAGGGAGAGATAGAGAGCTTCCGTTGACGACAGAAACATGAGCAGACATCATTTTTTCTGGTCTCTGTGTTTATAAGGCGAAATATTGAACGAATTTGTCAGCCTGCCACACAGGACTGACCCCTGCGGTTTTCCTGCCCTTCTATATTGCTCTGGCAATGAAACGCACACACACACTTGTCTGAACCGATATTGAGCTGGCCACCATGCTCACTAAGCCCACTATGTTTTGAAACAAATATTGAGGTGGAGGCACGACCCTCATGGGCACTGTGACTGGAGATTCTCGTTCCCATGCCTGACAGGCATGCAAATTTATGTGTGGGAAAAATGCTAATAGGGTCAGCAAGGCTGTCTGATCCTGAGCTCATCCTTCAAGCATGGAAAAACCCAGCTCCTGCCACCCAGAGGTTGCTAATAAAAAATTTGGGCTGTTACTCTGGTGTCCTCCCCATCTCCAACTGGCACACTCTGTCACCCTGTCACCTCTTTCTTGGCTAAGATGTTGGGATGACTGGCACCATGACTGGCATCATAAAGGTGGAGCTGCACTTTGTTGGTGGTGGTGATGGTTTAGTAGGTAGGATGTCTGCCTCTGAATCAAGAGGTCATGGATTTGAATCCTACCTCCAGTACTACCACTTCTGGGTCCCTGAGCAAGACCCTTAACCTCAAAATGACTTACAGCAGCGACTCTCCCATCACAGGACCTCCCTAACTTTTACAATACCAACTGCCCCTTTTTAAGACTGGTAATTGGTTTTAAAAAATCAGTGGTGCTCGAATCTGCCAGTAAATTGAATGGCGCTGTGGTTAGTGCTGTCGCCTCATAACAAGAAGGTCCTGGATTTGTCCCCGGGTTGTCTGTGGAGTCTTTCTCTGTGGAGTTTGTGTCTCTAAGTGTTGGCATGGGTTTTCTCTAGGTGTTCCGGTTTCATCTCACAGTTCAAAGGCACATTTACATTTATGGCATTTAGTAGACACTCTTATCCAGAGCAGCGTCCATTTTTCTAATTTCAGGACAGTCTCCCTGCAGCAACTTGGGGTTAAGGGTCTTGCTTAGGGATCCAATGATGATAATGCCAGGGGTAGGATTTGAATCCACGACCATTTGGTCCAGAGGCGAGTATCCTAACCATTAGACCTCCAACACCCAAAAGTATGCAGCTTAGGCTGATTGGTGACTCCCCCTAGGTGTTAGTGTGTGTGCTCTGCAAGGTGTTGATGCCCACCTGGGGCAGCTGGTAGTGTAACGGTTAGGTAGTTTGCTCCGTGATTGGAGGGTCAGTCCCTGCAACCTACAAGTTCAGATAAAGAATGAACAGAATTGAGATTGAATGTTTTAGATGAAATCTGACGTAAATAAGCTTCATTAACTTTCACACATTGTCGGCCCAGTTGATGATTTTGTGTAGTGTCCCTTTAGTTGTCCTCCTTCTGCTGGAGTTGATTGAAAAAGAGCCACGGCGGCCCTTCAGTTGTCCTCAGCACCTGACAGATGTCCGAGAGAGAGTGTGTGTGATGATGATGGCAGGAAGGCGATGGTGATTATCAGGAAAAGATCAGATCTCTGCTGCTGATATTAGGGCTCAAATGATGTCATGTGATCGGCGTTGGGCAGATGACCTTCGCTGGACGTGATGATGAGGACGAGCCCTCTGTTTATCCCTCCGTCTCTCTCTCTCGTTCTCTCTTATTTTCAGTCTTGTCTCTTTTTATTTTTTCCTCAGTGGTTCAGAAGAAGGATGGAATATGAGAATATGAGCACAATGCAGGGGTAGGGATGGAGATTTAGGGAGAGAGATGGAGGGAGATGGATAGAGGGAGACAGATGGAGGGAGAGGGATGGAGACCAGTGGAGGGATGGGGATTTAAAGAGAAAAATGGAAGGAAAGGGCAAGAGAGATGGAGGGAGAGGGGTGGAGGGAGACAGAAAGAGGGAAAGGGATGGAGATGTAGGGATGAGGGAAGATGGATGGAGGGATGGAATGAGATGGAATGAAGGAGACAGGTTGAGGGAAAGGGATAGGAGAGAGAGAGGATGGATGGAGAGAGATGGAGTGAGACAAATGCAGGGAAAAGGAATGAGTACAGACTGTACTGTGTGCTGCGGGGTCAGTAGTCAGACATTCAGACTAGATTAGAGCTTACAAAGCAGACAGCCATGAGGATTAACATGCACAAATACACACACACACACACACTCCTAATGAGTGAACCCCAGGCATGGGAGTGGCAATGTCTTGTGTGGTTATATGGGGTGTGTAAGCTGATCATGTTTATTTGTGTGTGTGTGTGTGTGGGCTGCAGGTGGAGTGAGAGACTACAGTAGCAAGACCCAATGGGGGATGATGGAGGGAGAGAGATAAACAGACAATGAAGGAGAGAGTCACACTCGTTAGGAGAGTCAGTTTATGTGAGAGAGAGAGAGAGAGAGAGAGCGTGTGTGTGAGTGAGTAAGTGTGAGTGATTATTGGTCATTGTGAACACACCACAGCACAGCACACAGTGCACCACAGTGAAATGTGACCTCTGTATTTGACCCATCCGTGATGGAGCAGTGGGCAACTAACAAGGCCAGCTCCCGGGGAGCAGTGCTTGGGGAAGGTACCTTGCTCATGAGTACCTCAGTGGAAACTTCACTGGCCCTGGGTTGGAACCTGCGACCTTCTGATCATGGGGCGAACACCCTACCGTTACGCCACCAACTACCAACTTGCTCGGCCGTAACACACACACACACACACACACTTAGACATCCCTCTTTCTCTAGAGAGGAGGTTGAAGGCTGCAGGAATCTTCACTCGTCTTCTCTCGTTCTCCCAGATGTGACACTTATGTCTCTTTCTTTATTTCTCTCTCTCCTTCCCTCTCTCTCTCTCTGACACTCTCTTCAATTATCTGTCTCTCTCCCGATTTCTCTCCCTATTTCTTGCAAACTCTCTCTCCTTCCTTCTCTCTGCTCGTGTCTCCCCTTTTTCTTTCTTTTCTCTCCTTTCTATTTTCTTTCCATATTGCCAGGTTCTGATTTTTGCTCTCTTTCATTCCTCTCTGCGCTTCCCTTCTCACTCCTGCTTTCCTTCTTTCTTTCTTTCTCCCTCCATTCTCTTTCCACCTTCTGTCTCTCCTTCCCTTTCCCTTTCTTCTCTTTTCTCTCTTCCCCCCTTCACGCTGTTTCTTCCTCTTTATCTATTTCCCTCTCATCTCTTCTCTGTCTTCCCCTTCTCCCTTTCCAATTTCTCTCTCTTTCTCTCTCTCTGTTTAAATTTTTCTCTCTTTTCATTTCTCTCTCCATTTTTCTCTCTCTAGTTCAGTCTCTCTCTTAATTTCTCTCTCTGACTCTCTCTGTCTCTGTCTCTCTCTCTCCCTCTCTCTCTCTCTCTCTCTCTCTCTCTCTCTCTAATAACAGGATGTAAACACTAGTGTTGTGCGGGTCGGCTTTTTTTAACACCCGCCCCAAACCGACCCGTCAGGAGATCCAAACCGCCCCGCCCAACCCGCAAAAATACGCGTGGATAATGACCCAAAACCCGACCCGACCCGAGGAAAAAAAAACAAAACACCAGTGAGCCTGTATTGCCATGGAACCTACCAGTGAAGTGTCATTTGTGACACTGTAACCCATAGATGACAGATCTGTGCTAGATTCGCATTGAAGATGATGACACAATTTTATGCAGGATTAACTGTTTACCAAACAACAACAAAGAAACCGAAAGATTGATTTTTACGTCGTTATTTATTGAAGGGTTGCGGAAGATTGCACGAAAGACATCTCTCTCGCACACACACAAGCGCACATTTATGCAAAACACACTAGTTGTCAAATCTGAAAACTCTATCAGATTTGAATGAACTTAGAACTTAGGTCTTGTTTTAACTTAATTTTGTCTAAAATGAAGTAGAGCAGAGCATACTTGACTGTGATATTTCACCAAACTAGTATCTTATCCTACAAATTGAAAACTCCAAAATTGAAAAATATACGCCGACTGCATTTATGACAGCTGTTTGGAGGCACTGTGGAGAAAGAGGATGGAAACCACCGTGCCAGGGTTTAGCCTATTTCGATGCGCTTCCAGCACGCGACCTGCTGAACTGAACGCGCTCGATGCGCTGGTTGCAGGAACGCAAAGCACCGCTCTTGCCAGCATTGAGAGGAGAGGTAATTTGAACCCCGTTTACAACACATTTTGATCGATAATGAAATGCGTTTTGTAACTTTTTGACCTGCCCGCCCGCACCCACGATATTTTTAAAATGTCTGCCCTAAAACCGCCCGCACCCGCGGGTCACCCGCATCACTAGTAAACACTGTACTTAACTGAAGGAATGGCTGTAATTGGTGCTGACTTGTTCTAGAAGTACTTTTTATTGCCGGTCCAGAACTCTAATTCTGCACGCAGCCTGTCTGTCTGTCTGTCTCTCTCTCCACACGCTGTCCGCTAGCTAAAAGGAGCTTGACCTTCATTAGCGCCGCTAACAAGCGAGGCGGCGACCTCGTTAACCTCACGATCACCGATGACTCACGACTGCACGGCCGGCAAAAAGGCAAACCAAGAGGTTTTTTAAAAAATAAGGGAAAGAGGAGGTCGGGCCAATTAGGGAACACTTTGAAGAGTGTAAAACGAGCTCCGCTACATAGAGACGAGGGTCCTTAACGAGGAGCCGGTGCTTGATTGATTGGTGAGCTCCATGTGAGGTTCCGTGTTTATTATGTTGTTTTTGTCATTTATGAAGGTCATCATCTACAGTTGACACTTGATATTTTCATGCCATTAAAAGAATACATATTTGGAAACTTTCTTCTAGAAGTAGAAAGAAATCGTTAGCAATTGATTTCTGGCGTAACGCAAATTTTATCAACAAAATCTTATCAACAAAGTCCATTTTTGTGATGAAAATAAGATGACGACAAAATAAAAATGCAGTTGAATAATAAAAACTAGGGTTGCACGATAATATTGGAATTGTATCAGAATCAGATGATAATTGCTTTTTTAAAGTCATCAGTATCTGTCTGATGCTTAAATTTGCCCGATAATTAATGACACATTTATTGTACGTGGAAAGGTAGTGCTTGTGCCAGGAATGCCCAAACTCCGAGGTGGGATTTTATACGACCCGCAACTCCTGTCTTAAAATGTATGAACACGTGAAGATTTTTAACTAAATTCCGTGTTTGCTTCGCTTAGCGAATGTGAGCTCACAAATGGGCTGTGTCCTGAACCGTGCACTCAGTAGTATGGTAGGTAAGGCGCTCTTATCATACCTATCTATGTGGTAGTATGCGTCTCAGATAATAGCCGGGGTTGTAGCTTAACGGCTCTCTACTCACTAGGTAGTGTACATGGAGAGTCACACACGGCCTATTTGACTCTGTACACTACATACAGCCCGAAGTGACTTTTTAAAAAATGTTTTTTCACTATGCTGGCAATGCACAGCCCTCGCTGCACTCTGCTTTCATGCTCACTTGTCTTGGCACTGTGTTAGAAATGTTTTGTGTGTATTTCGTGTGTGTGTGCTACTTGTAAAGACTACTTGTGCTTTTTGTACTTTTGGGGACAAATGTCAGACTCTACACCTGCACACTGCGGACCTGGCTACTTTTGGGGACTGATGGCATCACCATTTGGTTGTTGCTAAGTGTGTTTGCGTGTGTATGAAATTTCTTTATCTATGTCTAATTGATTAGAGACCTGTGAGTCAGCACTGGAGAGGTTCTTTTCATTCACACAATGCCAGTGTGTGTGTTTGTTTCAAGTGTGTGTGTGTGTGTGTGTGTGTTGAGTGGGGGAGGGGCTTAAGGGTCGGGGTCACAACCTTGTAAAGCTGTTGACTGGCTTGAACACAATGAGCTCTTCATCATCTATTGTTCACTTCATTCCTCTCCATCATCATCATCATCATCATCATCATCGTCATCATCGTCATCATTGTTGTTACACAAACGGAGAGATGAAAGAGGAAACACATGGACGGACACACACAAATAATTTCTCCTATTTCTGCTGATAGTAATTAGATTGTAATTATGATCTCTGCATCTCTTCATCTCCTTCTGTCTCCCCCACTCTCTCCTGTCCTTTTTTCTTGTTCTCTGTTTCTCTTCTCTTTGTGTTTCTCATCCTGTCTTCTATTCTCTTCTTTTTTATCTTCTCTTCTCTTTATTGAACTCTCATTTTCTCTTTACTGTTTGATTTGTTTCTTTTCTCTTTTTGTTTCTCTTCTCTACATTTGGTTTTTCTTCTCTTCTATTTGTTTCTCATGTCTTCTCTGTCCATTTTCTCTTCACTTTGCTCATCTTTTATCCTTTCTTTTCTCACAACCGAACAACACCTTTAGCATTAGCATAGCTTCTCTCTCTTACTCCTTCTGTCTTCCTCTCTCTCAGTCCATCTCTCTCTCCCTCACTCTTCCTCCATCTGTCATTCTCGCTGCTTATCCAGGAGCTGGCGAGTCTTCTGAAGATTTGGGGAGTCGCTTTCTGGAAAGCAACAAAAGGATTTTAAAAATAAAGTTTGCTCTGTTCTTCGCTTTAATGATCCCCACCCCCCTTCGCGCTTCTCCCCGACGGACCCTCAAATCCATGTTAATATGCCAGAGTGTGTGTGTGTGTTTGTGTGTGTGTACGCTATATAAACTCTCAAAAACCTGAATAAAAAAATAAATAAATGAAAATGCAGTGCGGAGTTCAAAAGACTTCAGACCCACTTTCGTCTGGCTGTAAACGAACTGGCAAAATCACTAAAATTTTAATTAGGCTTCTTTTGTTGGATGGAACTGCGAGAGGAAGCATGTTGTCCTTCTCAGTTCGGATTTATAGGCTCTTTAGCGGTTTCGTAAGGCGTTTTTTTATCCTCACTGTGTAATGTGGTACAGTGTTGTCACCACGGCAATGAGACCCTTAAAGTACCAGTACTGGGATTGTACTGGTTTATTTCAATTGGTGTGACCACTATTTGGTCGTAACTTGACGATTTTTTCATCTTGAGGGCTTGAATAAAGTGAATGAGTGATTATTTGTAATTGTGAACACACCACAGCACAGTGCACCAATATGACATGTGACCTCTGCATTTGACGCATCCATGAAGGAGCAATGGGCAGCAAACATGGGCAGTGCTCGGGGAGCAGTGCCTGGGGACGGTACATTGCTCATGAGTACCTCAGTGTTACCTTTAATGTTTCTGGAATGCAAACCGGCGACCTTCCGACCACAGGGCAAACTCCCTAGCTGTTACACTACCAATAAAAGGCAAACTGACTTGGAGACACTTCACCTCACATCAGAAAGGCTTCTTCAGCTTTGTAGTGTTTTAGGCCCCGTTATTGGAGGGTAAAGGTACTCATGAACAAGGTGCCATTCCCAAGCACTGCTCTCTGGGCGCTGCCAAAAAATTTTCCCACTGCAGGTAGGTCAAATGCAGAGTTCACACCAGCGACCTTCAGTTGATCAAGGGGTCAACTCCCTAATGTTACACTGGTAACATTGGTAGTGTAACGGTTAGGGAGTTGGCCCTGCGATCGGAAGGACACCAGTCTAAAGCTAGGAATACACTGTGCGATTTTTTCAGTCGCGTTATTCAGCTCCTGCTTAAACTGTACGAGTGAATCGCAGGGGTTAAAAGTTCACAGCTCACGATTCATGTTCTCACACTATACGGCCCGATGCTCTGATGCGACCGGACTGCTCACACTGTACGTCCATACACGACACGTCAGACTCTTGTATCCGGAATTGCAACGTAAACAGAAGAAGAACGCGCTGCCTTGCTGCTCCGTCTTGTCTAAAAATTCACTTCCACTTGTGTTTGCACATGCGCAGTGTGAGATGGTGAGTTAAATCCGCTCGTGACACTGCTTCAACAGTGCGATACCCTCACGAGGGGCGACCAGGATTTCAAACAGGTTTGATTTTCTTGCGACCATACGATTGCTGATCGGGAGCTGGTCGTGAGGTGTTGATGCACTGTGTGCTGTGCTGTGTTCACGATGACATATAATTTCACTTAAGTGGTTACTGCTTGGTTCTGGAGGACACTCGATTATAATGTGGATGTGTTACAGAGGTGCTGGGGCTTGAGGCGGGGTGAGTCGAGCATCTCAAGGGGATTCTGACCATCCTGTGTTGTTTAGTGTTCACACTTCTGAGCCTTTTTGGACTTGCACATTGCTGTTTTAGTCCTTTTCCATGTGTCCTAACTTGACACCTTTGACCAAGACCGAGACAGATCTTAATCAGGTGCTTGATGGAATTTGTTCTTACAATTTGGCTGTTTCCTACAGCCAGGTTTTTCCACTGACAAAAAAATTGGCTCCGAACTGGCACTAGAACCTTCTTGGTCTGGCACCAAGAACTAGGGATGCACGATAATATCAGAATCATATCGGATTTGGCCGATAATTGCTTTTGTAAGTCATCAGTATCGGACCGATGCATAGTAGTGCACATCGCTCCCTATTTGACTTGGAACACTACATAGGGTGGGAAGTGACTTTCTTAAAATGTTGAGCACTACGCTGGAAATGATCTGCCTTTGCTCCGCTCTTCTTTGATGCTTATTCAACATGGCACTGTGTTAGAAATGTCAGAACTATGGTGTTATTTTTGTGCCGAAATTTTGAGTTCGCAGTGGAACTGTGTCGAGCAAAATATCCTGTCTACTCCTCATTTATTGGTATCGGCAGACATATGCATGAAAAATATCAGATATCGGCATCGGTCAATAATTCCTATATTGTTCATCCCTACTTATTATTGCAAATTTTATTCTGAATGAATCGTCAAACTTGGTCAGCGTTTGCTAAAGTTATGGGAAAAGTTAGAGCGCTCCCATTTCCACTCGTAGTTTGTGCTGAATTGGCATCTGAAGCCTATGAAAGATTACATTATGACATTTTTAATATTTGTCTGCTTTGAAGGATTCAGGAGCATGTGTGTTTGGCTCTGTGTCTTTTCTGAAAGCAGTTTTATTAGAGGACGGAGTGATATAGAGTGTGCCGAGTCACTTTATCGGCCATTTTTCTTCGTATCTCTAGTGTGGGGGGAATGACTCGGTGTCATTTACGACCCGTAATAGGTGTATAAATGTCCTGTGAAATTATCTGTCGTTGTGCTATACACTCTCTCTCTTCCACTCTTCAAAAAAAAAGTTGAAATTGACTTCATTCTAATCCAAATGGACATCAGAAGGTTAGGGAGTCGACCCTGTGATCGGAAGGTAAAAGGTCCCACTGAGGTCTGCATTAGCATTGCCAATAAAAGCTGCCCACTGCGCTTTCACAGATGGGTCAAATGCAGAGCTCACATTTGATTGTGCTGTATTCACAACAGTGAAAAATCACTCAATTCGTTGAATTGGAATTTGAATTTAAGTTGTAATTTTGTGGATCATAAGGAATATCCCATAATCTAATCGACTCTCTCTATGGGAATTATGAACCGATGTCAATATCCGATATTTTTCATCCTGATGCTGATAGTGATAAATGAGGAAGTGAACAATAAATGATGAATGAACAATATGGGAATTATCGACTGATACCGATATCCGATGTTATTCATGTTTATATCTGCCGATGCCGATAAATGAGGAAGGTAGAGTTGAGGCCATGAAGACAAGATATTTTGGAACAAAATTACCACAATAGTTCTGACATTTCTAACAGCGGCAAGTCAAGCGAGCGCGAAAGCAGAATGGAGCACTTCACGCGTAGTGCTCATATTTTAAGAAAGTCACTTCCCGCTAGGTATTTCTCGGCTTGTTCCACGTGTGATATAGTAAATGACTGTATTGTGAACATTGATTGCCAATCCTTACGCTAATGTTAAACAGACAGCATGTACGTCTCTGTGCTTGGCTTCTCTGCCCTCTCAAAGCAGACAGCTCACTCGCCCATCCAGAACACTCTCCTAGCACATGCACAGTTTTGTAGCGGAAGCGGAGGGAAGCGAGCGTGCAGAGAGAGAAAAGTGAATATCCACGCCATTTCAGAGACTATAATTGGAGATGGAAGGGGACAACTTGGTTCTGAAGAAAAATGGCAATGTTTCTGTTATTCCATGCACAAAACAGAAGTAAATGCGTAAACACGCATAAATGACGATGTAAACGCTGTGTGAGCGCTCACGCTTGCAAACTGATGTGTTTTTGTGAGCGATGGCGTTCCACAAAACTCAGATTTTAGCTGATAAATAACAGTAACCAGCGTTACAGCAAATTTGTGACACAACTCCGAGTTATGCAGGGGGGGACTGTGGAAAATTTAGTTCTCTCCTAGAAAGAGAGAATATATCAAGATATATATTACATCATATGCCATATCGCCCAACTCTAAACAGACAACAATTCAACGTCTGTTCATGAAGTCTGCTACGATACAATTCAAGAGCCAGTGATTGGGGATGATGGTGGTCTAGTGGTTAGGACGCTCACCTCTAGACCAAGAGGTCATGAGTTCGAATAATATCTTCAACATTGGTTCCCTAAGCAAGACCCTTTACCCCAAGTTGCTGCAGGGAGATTGTTCCTGAAATTAGAAAAATTTAAGTCGTTGTGGATACTGTCGTAAATACTGTAAATGAGACAATATGCTGATTTAACACCATTCATATCAAATCACAAAACTAAAATATCGCTTGACATTTTTATTCCTGAGTTCAAACTGAAGCTTACATGAAAAACAATCATCTCTTATAATAAAAATATGAAGTGATGTTACAATACATGATGTCTAATCAATATTTTTTATTTGGGATCGATGTTGTGGACTCGTTGATAATGTATCGTTGTATTGATATGGAGGTATCGATATATCGTTACACCTCTAATCTTTTTGTGTTGTTGTTTTTTCTCGGAAATGAACGTCGTCGCTTTTTCCCGCCATACGACTCCCTCGGGTTCTTCAGTTATGACAGCATAAATATTACATGCGGAGAGGCTGTTCGTGTGTGTGTGAGAGAGAGTGTGTGTCGTAGTGGATTTGCTGATTTGTAACTCTGCATTGCTGACAGCTGCCTGCGTCGTTCGTCTTACCGGATCATTCGCTTCGGAATTTGGAAAGGAAAAAGAGGAATAAAGAGTGACGGTATTGCCTGTAGCCGTTAGCACACGTGCACAGACGTTAATGTCGAAGCCGCAGCACTCTGTAAGCCTAACGAGTCTTTCCGGCGCCACTGCTCCTCGGTTTCGCTAGCGAACCTGTCGCAAAATTTTTCCCCTAGAGCCAACTGAAAATGCAGCTTTGCAGTCTGAACGTTTAGACTTTATTTGTGTGTGTGTGTGTGTTTCGTTTAGGATTTGAAACTTTTGGTATTGAAGTGTTTAGCTCCATTAGAATGTGTTACTAAGGGCTAACTGACAAAGTGAGGACGTGCCAGTTTTAAATTTAGATTTAAATTTAGATTAGGAGTAGAATATGATTATATTTACGGTTAGACTTTGGTCAGGTTTAAGATATATTAAAGAATATTAAATACTTAATGATTTAGGATTAGTTTATGCTTAACTTTAGGGTCAGAATTATATTAGAGTCAGGTAAGGGGTCAGGATTAGATGATATGGTCAGGTTTGGAATCAGGATTGGATTAATATCAGGTTTAGGGCTGGGATTAGATTATGACCAGGTGTAGGGTTAGAATTAGATTATGGTCAGGTTTGTGGTCAGAATTAGATCATGTTTGCGCTTTAGACTTTGATTAGGTGATGGTCAGGTTAAAAGTTTGGTCAGGTTTAGGCCTTAGATTAGATTATGGTTAGCTGTAGGCTCAGGTTTAGGTCATGGTCAGATTTAGGGTTTGGAGTAGATGATGGTCAGGTTTAGGGCTGTCAGTAGATTGTGCTTGGCTTTGGGGTCAAGTTTAAAGGATTGGATTATGGTCTGGGTTAAATTATGTCTTGGTTTTAGAGTTTGATTAGATTATGGTCAGGTTTAGGGTTTGGATTATTTTACGGTCAGGTTTGGGGTCAGGAATAGAGAGTTAGGTTTAGGTTTTAGATTAGATTAGGAACAGGTTTGAGATTTTTGGTATAGATTATGGTTAGGTTTAGGGTAGGGGCCTAAATCAAGGCCCCAGGACTAGGTTGCGGTCAGGTTTATTCTTAGAATTAGATTAATTAAAATGTGGGATTGAGAAAAAGCAGAGGTTTGTAGAGCAGCAGAATATTTATGTAGAGAGTAAAAGGGTAAATGTGTGTGTGTGAGAAGAGTTGTATATTTTTTGTCACACATACACACACACATTTTTAGGATTACATCGTAAATTACCTAATATCTAAATATATACAGACTTATGTAAAAGGATTTATTAAAGGCTTAATCCTAAACCTAATCCCCGCTTTAACCTCCATCAGCCTTTATTTTTTATTTATTTTTGTGCTCATCTGGGTCTAGCGTCATGTTTTCTCAGAGGACTGTGATATTTGCACACGCACTAAGTTTTGCTAATGCTAATTGTCTCTATCTAACACTAATTCCTATAAACACACTAATTAAATTAGAATTAAAATCTGTGGGATTTACTGCTAGAATTTCCAGATTAACAGATTAACTGATTTTTTTGCTAAAATTAGCATTGTCAATGGTGACAATTAGTCCTGATATTTCAAATATGAATATCCACTAGCTAACGCCAATCTTTGCTAGCGAATGCTAAGTTCCGCTAGATAAATCTTACACATACACATGCCAGAAGAAACTAGCTTTAACAATTACTTGCATGAGTGTTACTTTTTCCAATACTAATTTCCTTTAGTGAATGCTTAATTTCGTTAAGTGACTGCTTACTAGAGATACTATTGGAAATTAGCATTGGAATCCATGCTAATTATTAGTATAATTCCTAGTGTTAATATTCACTAGATAATGCTAAATTTTGCTAGATAATACTAATACATACACAGCAGAAACTAGCATTAACAATTACATGAGGGAGTATTACTTTTTGCAATGCTTATTTCCACATGTGAATGCTACATTTTGTTAATTGAATCTATTTACCACAGATACTAGCATAAATTAGCATTGGAATCCATGCTAATTATTAATAGAATTTCTAGTGTTAATATTTATTAGCTAATGCTAAATTCTATTACCTATAACAAATTCTAGAAAAAATTAACTTTAGAAACTATGAGAGAAAGTGTTGGTATTACAAATGGCAATTTTCACTAATAAATGCTAATATGTTTTAGCCAAAGCTAAATTCCCTCAAACATTCTGCCAATTGTTATGAGCTAGCAGATTTTAACTTTGATTTTTGCTAGCTAATGCTAACCTTTGCTAGCTAAAGCTAAATTCAAGCTAATGCACATACTAATCAGTACTAATCATACATTTAGCCAAAATATAAACAGTAGCAACTATGAGAGTTAGTGCTATTATTTCTAATGCTAATTTTCATCTAGTTAATGCTAAGTTTGAGTTGCTAGGCTAGGCGCTAATGCCCTTAAACAACTTGTAGCAGTTATCTAATAATCTGTAAACTAATTGTTGTTCCCTTAAACGCACTACAGGAAATTAGCATTAGCTAGTGGGAACACTGATTTTGATTAGCGTGTGAAATGTGTGAATTAGAATTAGCATTAGCATCAAATGCTAGCCAAAACTAGGCTCAGGAATTCTTTAGCGGGGTAATAAGGTTTGTGTTGGTTCTAGAGCAGCAGAAGGCTTACAGTATGTGGTGTTTATTTCTGTGTGAGTGTGTGTGAGATCACTCATGAACACACGCACACCCATACACACACACATATACATATACACAGGAAGGGGGCAATAGGGCCTCGACAAGCTGTTGTGAAGTTAATGGGCATCTTGGTGAGGCCTCCGGGAGGTGAAGGCAATGGAGTGAAAGTAACACACACACACTTACACACACCACTAGCAGACCTACCACACACACTCACATACGCTGCTTAGGCATGTGCGAACAAGAGTCTGAGCTTAGCCACATGCTTATTTTATGCTTACGCACACACATCTAGCTTTGTACCAGATTCCGTACAAAGGAAAAAGTGAAAGAAAGGCAAGGATGGGAAGAAAGACAGACAGGGATGGAGAGAAAAGATAGAGAAAGAAGATTGATGGAGCGAACACCTGACTGATGAGATGTTTCAGGTTGAGTGGTGAGGTTTGTGTAAACATTTCACAGTTGGTGGGGCAGTCTGGGCAGTTGATAAGATAGTAGTTGTGAAGTGGTCCCCATGATCAGAGGGTCAGCTGTTCAAGTCCAGGTCTGGAAATGGTGCCACTGAGGTACTGTGCTGCTGGTCCATTCGCTGCTCCCCGGGTGCTGCCAAAGCTGTCCACTGCTCCTTCAAGGATGGGTCATATTTGGTCTTGGTGCACTGTGTGTTGTAATATGTTGAAGAATAATATACGTGAAGAAGCAGTGGCCACCCGAAATGTGCAGTGCCCAGGGAGGAGTGCTTGGGGACGGTACCTTGCTCATGAGTACCTCAGTGGCACCTTTACTGGTCTGGGATTTAAACCACCAACCTTCCAATCATGGGGGGGCGAACACATTACCTGTTACGCTACCAACTGCCCCAGTTGCAGTAGTGCTACAGGTAGGATTTGATCCCGTGACCTCTTGGTGCAGATGTGAGCATCTTATCATTAGGCCAACACCACCCTTGCTCCGAGGTACTACGGTGGTAACTTTGTTCTGCAAGTGAGCCAGTGAGCTTCCTGTCACAGAAGTGACTCCCTAATGACTGACCCATGAATCTGCATTTTTGCCAGCTATCTAAAAGCAGTGCTTGGGGAGCAGTAGCTTGGGGACACTACCTTGCTCACCTCAGTGGTACCTTTACTGATCCAGGATTTGAACCACAGAACTCCCTCCAGTCATAGTAACTCTCTAATTGTTACATTCTCACTTCTTCATGATCTCTGGCTTTAATCACTATGTGTAGGAGCAGTGGGCGGCTCATGTGGGCACTGCTTAATGTACCTTGCTCATGGGTACCTCAATTGTACCTTTATTGGTTCAGGATTCAAATACTCCCAAACATCCAACCACAGAAGCAACACTCTAAGCACTACACTACTTTTGCCCCTTACCTCTTATTTTAACCCATCCAGGAAGGAGAAATGAATAGCTGACATGGGCAGCACCTAAACAGTAGGGTTACTTTTACCAATCTGGGATTGAAACAGTTCAACTCTCTGATCCTTCTAACCATTACACTATCACTACCCCAAAAACTGCCACACATTCCCTCTCCTCCCGATCACTAGGCTAGGCACTCGAGGAACCGTAGAGCAGACGCCTTCACCCCTGAGCCCCGACAGAAGCATTAATTCTTAATGCTTTGGCGGCCTCTGGCCTGCCATGAAAAATTCAGTGTGGTATGAAATAGTGATGAACGCTGATGGAATGAAACCTGCTAATTTGACTGATGCTCCTTTGACTGAGACCTTGCTTTGGGACTGCCCCCATTTGGAGCAGATTCTGTTCTGATGGTGGTTAAAGGCAAATTGGATCTGCTGATGTGATGTTTGTAAGCATACCACCATTTTTATCTGGTTTCTGATGATTGTTGCTGGTTATTGATAGCGCAAAATAGTCAAAACACAGATTAAATCAGCAAGAAACAAATGTAGATTCCTCCAATGCTGAGTCCAGAGTTCTGGAAACCCATACTGCAGGATATGATCTTCCTTAGGTCAGCAGACATATATCACAGATTGATGGGTACATATGCCGGGTGGCAGTTTGAGTTTTCAGGCATCACTCATGTGAAGTTTCAATATGGGCGCGCTTCCTTCATCTGTCTATCTTTATCTCCTACAGACCAAGAGGATGTAGTTTAAAATCCTACCCCTAGCAGTTCCACCACTGGGTCCTAATTGTTAGCTAAAAGGTGGTCTGACAGTTGGCTTGTATGGATTAGTTTATCGTCTTTGTTTGACTTGACATGGACAGTCTGTACCAGGTCACTGCAGACAGGAATTCATTTGGAAGCCACCCAAACCAAACAAGAACAAAACTGCAAATCAGCACAGTTCTGGGTCACTTGTTTATCACAATGTAAAGTCCCCCAAAGACCTTTGAACCCAAGTCATTTGTAATCATTAAAGGAATCATCAGTCCTAGAATTGTTCAACTTAATTCTCCATTCTGTTCCCCACACTTAATCAAGCAGTTTATCCTAACGCAGTACCCGAAGAAGCTATTTCTGCCATAGTTTAGCCGGAAAGATCAGCCTGAGATTCAGTTCGATTGCCAAGTTGCTGGTCTTGGTCACATTGGGTGACAGTCTTTTCATCTTGTTCACCTTCTGCACAAGCTGTTTGTTTGACCTCAATTAATGGAAGCTTGTTGATTCTGTCTCAGTGTTGCAGCTATGTCAGTCTCTTTATTAACAATACATCAAGGTGCATCTCCCAAACAAGACTCAGCAAAGTTAATAATCATGCTTCAGCGGGCATGACATGAGCTATTACTAGAGCAGGGGTAGCCAGGTCTGGTCTTGGAAGGCCGCTATCCAAATCATACTTGATGTCAGAGCATACATCTGGTCTTAGGTACATACTCCTCAGAAGTAATTCATCAGGGAGGATGGAAACTTGGAATTGCCCACCTTAGGGCAGGGTTAACCTTGTGGATATCTGAGATTCACGTGAGCCAAGGTGTGAACCTTTTTTGAGTCATAAAGGTCACAAGAGACAAGGTGTGAACCATGTGACCCTAATGAGTTACAGATGTTGCACATCTTGGTTGTTAGTGTCCCCTGAATCAAAGTCTAAAACATGAATCTTTAGGGTTTCCAGCACCAAGGTGAAGGAGTCATTAAGGTGTCAGTACATGATGGCAGATTGGAACAACGAACGCATCCTCTCTAAGGTGAGAAGTGGGGACTTGCGGACTTATCAGTTTCAAGAAACACCTCTCCTTTTCAAGACCCAAGGTGAGGCCCACATGTTCAGAGCGGCACTGGAGCTGCAGTCTGTGCCAGAGCTGGACTCAGTCCCTGCTAACGTCAGATTAGCAATGCTAATAAATGGCTAATGGCTGCGATGATAATGTTTGCATAGACTGGTGACAGGGAAAGCTAGGAAGGAGAAAGAGACAGGGAGGGGGTTAGAAGGGGAGGTTAGGGAGGGTTCTCTGCTTTTCTGGATGAAACCCAACAGGCTGTGGATAAAGAAGCTGGATATGTGAAAGTGGATTTAGACCTTGGGAGGCTCCTGAGCACAGCAGGGACAATTCAGATGCTGCTGCCCTTAGATACACAAGTAGGTTTTAAAATGTACGAGGAATTTCCAGTCGTTTTGGTCTCCCTGGTACTGCCATCAGTATAGATATAATGATCAATATACAATGAGCGCCAAGCAGCGGAAGACGTTCAATACAAAATATACAACATGCACACATTCAAGACAAGATACAACATGGCATGAGGTGGTGGTCAAGTGCTTACTCTGGACCAAGAGGTTGTAGGTTTGAATCCTACCTTCAGGACTACCACCACTGGGTCCCTGAGCAAGACCCTTAACCCTAAATTGCCCCAGGGACAATGTCCCTCAGATTAGGAAATGGAGGTCGCTCTGGATAAGCATAGAAAAGCAGTAAATGTAAATTATGTTTTAATTAGCTAATGCTTATTTAGACAGCTCATGCTTGTTTCTGATAGCTAGTGGCTGTTAAAACAGCTCATGCTAGGTTCTACTAGCTAATGCATATTTAGAAAGCTCTTTCTAGCTTTTGGTGGCTGATGCCTGTTTGGACAGCTTATGCTAGTTTCTGCAAGCTAATGCCTATAAAGACACCTTATGCTAGTTTCTGCTACCTATTTAGACAGCTCAGTTAGCTAGTTCAGACTAGCTAATACTGATTACTAATACTGCTAGCTGATACAGTTGTTTATGTCAGCTCATGAAAGTTTCCTTTTATTCATATTCAGCTAGCTCAGGCTAGTTTCTGGTAGCCAATGGTAAATATCCACAGTTGAAGAGTATCTAATACTCTGAGTAGTTTTTGAGAAGAGTACTTTGTACTTTTACTTAAGTATTTATACTTATACTATATAATGCCCCTCTTTTAACACCGCTTGACTCATTCTTTTGAGACCACTTTTTAAGCCGAAATGACTTGCTTTAATCACTAAAACCTTGTGTGTGAGTGAACGAGGCCCAGTCTGTTTTCTTCTTGTTTGTCTTATCGTCCTTGTGGCTGCACGTTGCTCCCGGCTCCGTCCCAAATACACCCGGTTTTCCTGGAAATTGTTGCTGTCATTTTCTGCGTCTAGTTTGTGTGTGTGTGTGTGTGTGTGTGTATTGCATGACTTGTGTGTGTGTATTGCATGACATTGATTCTGAGTGTATCAATTAATGATTTCCATGAAATATATAAATAAAGTGGCTGTAAGATTGTAGTAATACTACTACTACTACTACTACTACTACTACTACTAATAATAATAATAGTAATAGCTAAGTATTATTATACCTGTTATCATTAGTAATGTTTTGCACTTTCTTCCATGTGATTCTTCCTATTGCCTTTCTTTTTTTTAATATATTTGATTTCTAAAAACTGCGTAAGTGGTCTTTATGAACAAATTTCTTCTTAAGAGAGATTGGTAAATGAGGTCTGATTACTATATTAATATTTATTAATTGCTATTAACAGAAATACACACAAAACATGTTAACATAAATTTCTGCTAGCTATCAGTAATTTTCACTAGTTATCACTATTTTCTGCAAGCTATTGGCGAATGTCAGAATCTTGTTAAAAACTGTGTAAGTGGCTTTCAAGAACAATTTTCTTCTTAAGAATTTAAATTTAAGGAAATTCATCTAAAAAATCTAATTGGGATGATTGGCTAGCTGAGTGTTCCAGCAACCGACTTCTTGCTCATAACATTTTTAAAATCCTGAACCGCAATGATTATTTTTCCCTTCTGAGAGGTTTACTCAATTTTTTCGGGAAGCTGCTCTCAGGTTTGGCTTTGTGAGTAAATTGGTTGTTATCTGGTAAAGCAAGGGATTTTATGAGTGAAAAAGAGAGACTCCACACGTCCACTCTGGAGGCTCTTTGTCGTACAGGGTCAAGGGAAGGGAGGTGGTTTGTATGAGAAAAGAGAGTGTTTTGCCGGAAGGGAGGTGTGTGTATGTATGTGTATGTGTGTGTATGAAGTACAGAAAACGGTTAAAGGGAACGGAGGTGAAAAGGAGCCACGGGGTGAATGTCTCCCGTCACTGGCCTTCTCTCGTACCGCTCTTCATTCCTCTTTTTCCATCTTTCCGCATTCCCCTTTCCTGGTATTACAGAACTCAATTACTGTTTACTAGTTTACTGAAATATAGTTTGAATTATCACTTCTTTAAATTATTATTCTTTTTTTCTTTTATTATTATTATTTTTTTAAACCTTTACTAGGACTTCTCTGATGAATTATGATGAATTGTGACTTAAATTTAATAATAAAATATTAATTTCAATTAATTAATAATCAATCATTATTTCAATACAAATGGAAAATTTATAATAATAATATTATTAAGTAATTATGATGATAATTTATTAGTAGTATTTAAATTAATACAATGATTTATTTTCAAAAACTATGAACTATGTTCAATAGAAATTTTGTATTACTGGTAATGATTATACATTATAAAAATATTTTTTAAAAAATATATACTTTTTAAAATTGTAAAATGTTATTTAAGATCTATGAATTGATTTTCTTTGAATTATTGTAGATAATAGTAATTAGTAGTAGTAGTAGTTGTACTTATTTTACATTTATTATAATGATTTTATTTGGTGCCAGGTTGTAACATCATATATTTGAATTATGTTATATTTTATTCAATTCTAAAATTTTTATATGATGGTTTTTATTTAAAAATATGAATGATTAATTATATCTATTATTATTATTATTATTATTATTATTATTAATACAGAAGGAATAAACAGAGAGACTGGAGGAGAGTAGGTCTGGCTCTAAAACAGATTGTACAGGATGACGCCTGGTTTTTTGGTCCTGTTGTCGATCCCTCTTTCTTTTCTTTTTTTTTCCTCTTCAGATCGCTCCATCATTCTATGGTATGTATGTTGCAGCGCTGCTCTGTCTGCCATCAAACTTTGATTAAGCTGCATTTTTCAGAGCAAAGACTCACAGACCCCAGAGAGAGAGATGGAGAGGGGAAGAGCTGCGGTCCTTATTTTCATGTCTGCTGTAATTATGTCATAATGGAAATGTTTCTAGGAAAAATAACCTCACACAAATGCTCTGTAAATATTCTTGATGTTGGAATTCTTCTTGCAGAAGCTCGCCAAATTCCAACCTTCGTTTTTCCTGTTTTCTCTTTTTTTAATGAAATGTTTCAATTATTTGTTTATTTTGCATTCTCTTTCTCATTTGTCCTGTCCTCCTCGTCTGGTTTCACTCTTTCCAAATGACCTCCTTTTCCTTCTTTCTTAAATGGGATTACATAATTGAATTACCTTTTGCTACTGATTTACAGCAGCCATTATATATTTGGTTTATTAAAAATATTTTGAAATAGTTTGTACTTTAGTTGTTTCATTTATTCATTATCTGAACCGCTTAATCCCAACTGGGGTCGAGCAGGAACCGGAGCCTATCCCGTGGCATCAACACACCACACATTTCACAAACACATTATGGGGGGCCAATTTAGAAGTCGCCAATTAACCTATATTGCATGCCTTGACTGTGGAGGAAACCGGAGCACCTGGAGGAAACCCACGTTAACACGGGAAGAGCATGCAAACTCCATACAGAAAGGCACTAAATATGCATTAATGCGATTTTGGAAATTATTATAATATTGGTATGAAGTACTTATTTAAATAAATAATATTTTATAATTATTATGATAATTTTATTTAAAATAGTTTTACATATCACTTATGTAAAATGCAAATTATATTTATTATAAAGATTATTTCATTAAAATATATTTTTGTATCATTTAAATCTTAATATATTATATAAATATTATATATTTTATTTCAAAAACAATTGTTTTATATTTTATTTAAGTTTTTATTTTATTTAATATTGTACTTATGGGTTATTTAAATGATAATGTATTTTAAAATGATTATAAAATATTGTTATTTATTACTAGGTTGTAGTTATCATTTACTTAATGATAAAACATGTCTTTTAAAAATATTATAACGATTATATTTTAAAATTGTTTGCACTTATCAATTATAAAAGTATAATTAATATTGTCTAATAATTATTAAGATAATTGTATTTTTTAATAATAAATAATTTGAACTCCCTACTTATAAATGACCATTATTTCATAATATTACATTTTAAATTATTAAAGATGTTAAATTTAAATATATATATTTAAATGTAAACTTTTTAACTTAAAACTTATAAACTTATTTTTACTAAAAACATACAATTATAATTAATGTATTTTCAGGATATTTTTCTAGGTTTTTGCTTTTAGTTTAGTTTTTTTTAATGTTGGTTTTTTTGTACATCTTTTTGTTAAGCTCATGTTTTTCTGTGAAAATCAAAGCAGAAACTTGAGCGGCTGCCATAAATGTCACAAGTGGAAATTACTTCATTCTTCTTCAGTGAATGATGCTGTGTTGACTTGTTGGATGATTCGTTAAATCATTTCTCGGAAATTGCCCTCACAGCGATTTGTAAAATAAAAACACCAGCGCTGTGCAAACAGACTCGCAATCCGGAGCCGAACAATAAAAACGTCTCACTGTTTCGTTTGGCCAAGCTGGATGCATCAAGCTCGAACACAACCACACTAATCAGATTCATACTCTGAGACGTCTTTATTCCCGTCTCATCAGACAGAACTTGTCATCTGTCGACGCAATAAAAGATTTATGCAGATGTAAGTCTGTCTGCGAGTTGCTGCTGCTGTCGTTTTCCTGTTTAGACCCATCCGTCTCCAGTATGAAGATTTAAATCCTGATTTTAAGCAACACTTTATCCAGTAATCCAATGTGGCAGCGATTCCCAGTCTTGGGAATCGCTGGACTTTTCTTTGTTATTTTGAACACAACACAGCACCACAATGAAAAGTCACCTCTGCATTTGAACCAATGGGCAGCGTTTTTTGGGCAGCACCAGGGAGCAGTGCTTGGGGACAGTACCTTGCTCATTAGTACCTCACTGGTACCTTTACCAGTTTGGGACTTGAACCGGCAACCTTCAAATTATGGGGACAACTCTCTAACCAGCATTTTATATGTCTGTCCAAATATGACCAAAGTCCCAGACAGGTAAAAGGTACCACTGAGGTACTCATGAGCAAGGTACCATCCCCAAGCACTATCGAGTCAACGCACATTTAGTTGTGGTGCACTGTGTGCTGTGTTCACAATTACAATCACACAAACAAATTCACTTAAAATATTGGTTAATAATTGGTATCATTAAAAACCTATCGGTCGAGCCTTAGTTAATACATACTGTCTTGTAAGGAGGTGGGATGAGATTTGTTTTCAGCTGTCTCAAGCGCTAGTAGGTTGTAAGGGATTTGCAGGAGTCATGTCCTTATTCTTTATTAATGAGAGAGATTAACTATTATTCATCACCGTCGTGGAGCGGGTTTCAGCGAATGGCCTGAGTGCCACCTGAGCGGCTTTTGGCGAGGAGATAATTGCTATTACTGGCTTTGCGTACAGTTCCAGGAAAATAAACAACACGGGTAAGCATCAAGTCCAGGCTACAATGACGAATGCGAGCAGGCTGGATATTGATCCAAGTGACGACAAACCCGTTGAACTTAAGTGGTCCCATTATACACCTTTGTTGGATGCCTAGAGCTGTGCTTGTGTGTGCGTGTGGAGTTATTAGGAGATGAAGCATTGCTAATGACTCTGAAGAATTGCTTGCTCGGTCAATTCTAGGTGAGATTGTAACTTCACCTTTCCACCCGAAGACCCCACCGACATGAATCCACGTTAATGGCACCATATATCTGGACTATTGTGCATTCTGCAGAATTCAGTTTTACTTGGGACCATCTAAAGATGTGGTTTAAGACCTTTGGTGAGTTTACTGCACAAAATACTGGTGCAAATAAAACCTCCCAACTATTCCATTGTGACCTCTTGACAAAGCTACCAATGTTCAGATCCTTAAGCTGTTACTGAATCTGAGAATTCAAGACATTTCCCCAACTTTGAGCTAGTTGCCAGTCAGTTAAGCAGGCAAAGATGTTCAAGCTGGTTTTGCAGGAACTTGGTAAACTTGGTCACCTTTTATCTGGTTCAAAAGTCCCATTTTAACTTTGAACCATTTTAATCTGTGTTTTGGAACCACTGGCCAGTTAGTCACCTCATAAGCAGCTGGTTAGCCAAGAGCCACTTAACCCTGGTCCAAAACAAACCAAATTATCCCTGTTTCAGATATCTAAGCTTTTACTGAGCATCTGAGAAATTTGCCCAACTTTGATTGAGTTTCCAGTCAGATGAAAGAATGATCTAAGCAGGCTAAAGACAGTCAAGATGGGTTACAAGCTGGTTTTGCAGGAGCTTTCCTCACTGAACACTTGTTTCATGAGTCATGCAACCAACTGGTGAAACCATCTTAGTCCAGAAAAGACATTTTTCCTGGTGCCACGTTAAGATGCATTTTGGAATCCCTGTTTCAAACAACACTAGTCCAAACAAAACAACTCAACAATTCCAATATTATCTCTTGATAGTAGCTACCAATGCCAAGCCAAACAGCAAGTCTTTTCAGATCCTTAAGATGTTACGGAGTCTGAGCCTCTGAGACATTTTCCCAGATGAAGGAATGAAGAAATGATCTAAGCAGGCTAAAGGCAGTCAAGCTGGGCCACAAGCTGGTTTTGTAGGAGTTTCCTTCAGGGGGAAGCCACAGCCATCTTGCCCTGCGCTACATCTTTCCTACACTTAAACCCCTCCACACCCTCCCAACCACTCCCACCATCCATCCCTTTCAGCTACTTTATCCCTGAGACGGCCCCAATCTGTGGGAAGAAGAGCCAAGCTGACAGCTGCACTGGTGCTGAAATTCCTCAGCATCTGACTGAGGATTGAGAAGGCAGCGAAGGGAAGCATCTGTCCCTGTTTTGTGTGTTGTGTATGTGTGTGTGCAGGGTGTTTTTCTGCCTTGCTGGAGGCTAAGGGTCATAAAGCTTAGAGAAAAACGGAAAATGGTCCCCTAAGCTGTTTTACGTTTCAGTGGAGAGAATCTGCCTGTCACATTCTCTCAGATCATGGTGATTGTCATGTGAAGATGTGGAGGCTTTTCTCCGCCATTATCTCTCTTACCCCTCCTTCCCTTCCTCCCTCCTTCCCTCGTTCCTCCCTCCCTTTTTGTCTCTCTTCCTCATTCCCTCCCCCTTGCATTCTCCCTGCCTTTTGTTCTCATGCAAAGGAAAGAGACATTAACGTTTCTTGCCAGTCCAGAGATTTTCTACTTGTGCAGACACAACGCCAACTCATAAGTTACAAAATATAATAAACTCTTACGATTAACATCCAATATAATTTCCCAAAGACAAGTCACCTGCCCTGCCTCGTGCAACCTAGCATACCCTTCCGCCAGCACCGTTGTTCCACTGCTCTGTCCTTGATTCCATGCCAGGTTTTTTACCTGGTCGTATCCCCTGTGGTCTAATCCACAGCTCTCAGCAACGCAAAGCTTTCATCACTGTGCACTTAATCTCCTGATTAGCCTGGCCTCACCGCTTCCCTGATGCCATGCCGGCAGACCCATATGTCCTGGTGTATTCCAGATAGACGTCACCATTTTAAGTTTGTGTCAGGCCAGTGCTTGATTACTCAAACTCTTAAACTTTTAAGCTGCAACATGGCCAGAACATTATAATGAGGATAACACTTACTGGTGGCTGACTCCACAATGTGAATTTTAGTTTGATTGCAGAAAGTGTACTACTCTGGTTTCCATTTGGGATCTAATGGTCCTAAGAGGTCCCTGTTGTGAATGTTACTGCTTCTGGACAAGATACATTTTCAAGATGCCCGCTGCATTAAAAACAGGCCATAGGGCTAATGAAGACAGCAACCAGAGGTGTGGAAGTCAACTCTTTCCCTAAAACACTGGGAAACCCTCTGAGAAAGCTGGTATTTGGTGAACCCAAATATGTGCCTCCTTCTTTCCTGCTCTGGATTTGAACCAGGTTTTAGTCACAAGTAATTTGGGGTTAAGTCCAGCTTTTGTTTAAGTTAGCATTTCAGTAGACAACAGTCACGTCAAGACAACCACAAAAGGGGAAAGTGCCAGTTGAGAACACTGTTTCTCATTGTAATCATGAATGTTAGCCGTTGAGTCATTTCCATCCAAAGTAGTGATGGTTAAGTCAACAATTAGTTATTAGTTGTCAGAGTCATTTGAATGGTACAGAATGGTAGTTATCATTGGTGGAAAAGATGCAGATTAGCATATGTGAATTAGGGCTAGGGGAGGGACTGAGACGTCTGTGAAAGGCAATACACAGAAACCTCCAGAATGAGATCATGAGGCTTTGAAAGTTCGAGGAGACACAAATGACAATCCCACAATGGGTGGCACCAAGGGACGGTGGACCAAATATTGTGCAGCCAAGCATCAACATTGTAAAATATAACACACACACACACACTGCCCTTGTTGGGAGTGTGTGAATGTGCTCCCTGTAGTGACCCGGGTGAAAAGGACCCATTGTGGAGAACGGCAGTAACTCGGTCGCCGCACTGTCGGAGACTCTGAGAACAAGAGTCGACCCCCAGGACCTCCATCCGGTTCGGTCAGAGATGGTCCTGTTCCGTTAGCAACCATCCAGTTTCCTGGCTTCGATGCCTGCTTTGTTCAAATCCTCTAGCCTTCTGTCAGTAAGTGACCCACATGAGCGCTCATATGCCTCATTATAAAAGATTCCAAAATAGCACAGCCCTTACCGAAAAGCAGTACAGAACAGAAGTCACAATAGAAAAAATTTGCCAGGGAACAAGAACAGGTTGTCTTTATTTAAAAAGCGAGTTACTGTGAAAGTTCCGCCCCTTACACGTCATTTCTTCATCAGTTCCCGACGTTTTCAGAGAAATCAATGGGCCCAGGCTTTTTTCTCAGCATGCCGCTAATTCCCTACCACGACTTGCCATGGAGAGTAAGATTTGATCCGGCTGCTTCAGGCGAGTCTTCATCCGGCAGCAGATCCAGCCACGGAAGCCAAATCTGAGGTCAAGTCTGGTTTGATGAACCAAGAGTTTCAAATTAGGACCTACTGCTTTTTTCTAAGATACATTATGCAAACATGGAACGAAGGAAACCAGTTCTTTTAGGTTCTTGAAGACATTTCATCTCTCATCCCAAAGGCTTCTTCAGTTCTGAAAACTGATGTGTATTTGGAACCCCCGAGTGGGGTTGTCACCTTGAAACTGGTCTATGACTCACTTTGTCACCTTGTAATTAGGTCACACAAGCCAAGGTGTGGATTAAGGTGGAAGTGGTTAGGCCTACACAAGCTCAGGTCTAACCAATTAGTGGGTCGTTGGCCCTCTGCCATCATGTCATTTCCACCTTCCGATCATCGTGGAAGGGATTTCAAGACTGCGTTGTAGGTGTTTTAAAGCCCCAAATCTGTTCAGCGATGGTCATTCCAGTTGGACGTAGATGCCCCCTTTACCCCTCTCTCAAACCACCTTCATTTAGGTTCTTGAAGATGTTTCACTAAAGTAGGGGTGGGCGATATATCGAATATACTCAATGTATCTCGGCTTGTTCCACATGCGATGTAGTAAATGACTATATTGTGACCATCAAGTATAAATCCTAACGTTATTGTTAAACAGACAGCATGTACTTAGCTTTTCTGCCCCGTCAAAGCGGAGAGCTCGCTCCCCCGCCCGTCCAGAAAACTAGCGTTTTGTACCGCTTTCGTGTTTCACTTCTCTGCTCGCACCCTGCCTACGGCGTCACATCAATGCCAAAACTAGAGCGTGCAAAATGGCTTGCCGCAAAAAATTTGCGGGCGTAAATTTCAAAGTCGCGAGCGCAAATGTAAAACTCCAGAGCGCAAAATTAAGAATCGACTGCGCGGTTGTGATCATATTGTGCGCAAACTGTATTTTTCCTCTCTCGAATGTCTTTTTTCCTCTCAATGTGTTAAATGTCCTCGCGCGCAAAGTAGATTACCGACGAGCGTTTTTTTTGCTCGAGTGAGATTTCTGCGCACGCGGTTTGAAAGGGGCAGGTTTTGGCAGTTTGGGGCCGGGGTATTGGCTGTTTCTGCCTGCGAATCCTATTGGCCGATGGCTCCTGGTTTTGTGATTGACTGCACGCTACAGAAAGTTTATATAGAAAAACCAAAGATCACGGAGGAAGAGGAACAGCGGCAGGTAGATTAAACACAAGTTATAGTTTATCGACCTTATAATTTTAATTTAATAGTTAGGTCTTACACATTTAATAAGCACGCAATCAATGGCTCACCTTATCCACTTGTCTGTCCCCAATATAAAGTATGAAGTTTGCTATATTATATTTTGGTTTAAAATAAAAGCATTTACTATGTTAAACTTAGGCTAAATTCATTATATTGGTGTCATTTAATGCAATATAGGGCCGAATTTATCATTTATACAGTGATTTAGAGGGAATTTCAAGGTATTGAGATATATATATATATTGAGATATGATATATCGTGTATCGTGATATAGCTTAAAAATATCGTGATATTATTTTTATGGCATATCGCCCAGCCCTACACTAAAGGCTTCTCCAGTTCTGAAAACTGATGTGGAGTTCCGGGTATTTCACCTCAAGTAGTTTTACCACCTTGTTTTGCCTCATCCTGTCATGGTCATTAGGTCACACAAACCAGTGTGGTTTAAGGTGGGAGTGGTGTGGGCTACCTGAACCCAGGTGTGAAACATTTGTGGCTCGATGGCCTTCTCACTTCCACCTTCAGATTTTCTCAGAAGGGATCTCAATAGTGGATTGTAGGTGTTGTAAACCCCCAAATGTGTATATGTAGGTGTCTTCTCTGTCTAAAATACAGTATGTCTGTCCAGATGTATAGAAAAGTTGGCTCATCAAGTCATTAACTCAGCTGTACATCTTCATGTAATGCAGTCTTGAAATACCTTCCCAGACAGTTTGAAGTTTGAAGATAGTGACTCTCAGGACCACTTTCAAGGTGACTAGCCCATTAGAGGTAAAATACCAGGAACTCTCCATCAGTGTTTCAGAACTCAAGAAACCTTCTGAATGAGAGTTAAAATGTCTTCAAAAACCTAAAGAGGAACCATGGACAATACACAATGCTAATGCTAATCAAGTCTGCTTGAGTGTTTTTTCTTTGGTACCATTGATAAAATCCTGAAATACACTCATAATTTCATGAGGAACAACTCTCTAATTTGGTGCACATCCTTCATTGCTCCAGTGTTGTTGACCGTTTTGCGTAAAACAAGCCAGCCTTAATGCCCCATTAAATGACGATAAAGGCCAGCTCAGGGCCAGTGAAGTGAAGGAGTTGCAGCCTTTGTTTCCACCAAACGCCAGCTCTTTCAGAAACTTTCCCAGGGTTTTAGGGAAAGGTTAAACTTCCCCTTCCACACTCCCTTCTCACCCTCTTCATTAGCCCAGTGACCCCTCCCTCCATTTATATGTAGAGGGAAGCCATTTTGGGAGCCGCCCCTCCTTGATGATTCAGGATTAATTGGGCATGGAAAGAAGATTTTGGTGTGGAGTGAGAAGCTCTCCTCTCTCACTTTCACCCACTTTAGCAGCTTCTAGGGAAGCAGCCTGTCAAAGGCCACGATAGGTTTCATTGCTGTTGCTGTTTATATATATATATAATTGTTCTTTGCTTTAGCCTAGTCCCATACAATTTTTCGGGGAAATTACTGCTATATTTGTTAATGGTTGTTTTGTTGAAAATGAGGGCTTTCAATGGAGCGATGTAAGCAAATAGAAATCAAAATTATTGTGCAAATGTTGGAATATTGGGTTGGTTGATGGTATCATTCTCTGCTTGTGATGTTGTTCCTCCTCTGAAACGCCCTCACGTTGGCATTCTCGGTGCCCAGATTTTACTAGCTCTGCCAACTTTGACCCAGGACCTCATCTTCTAGGTTGTGCAGTGATGCTCTTGGCAGATGCCCCAGAAGGCTGTCTTGGGTTGTGGCCACAATCCCTTTAGGAGGGAGTAATTACCGTGTCAAGGTGGCGTAGTTTGGCAAAGGCAAAAAAGCTTCCAGAAGTGGGTGAACTGCAGCATTGCCTGTTCCATTTACACGTACAGCATTTAGCAGATGCTCTTGTCCGGAGTCACTTTCTAACTTCGTAATTTTAGGGACAGTTTCCCTGGAACAACTTAGGATTAGGGCTCTTGCTTGAGATAGGATTCCAAACCACAACTTCTTGGTCCTGATACGAGTAACCAAGGGTTGGCATTACCAGATTTGCTCAAGAACCTCATTGCATACACTTGGGTGGTGTATGCAGAGCGACTTTCATTTGGGGCTAAGGGTTGTGCTCAGTGACCGAACCAGAGATAGGATTTGAACCCACAACTTACTAGTGCAGCAGTGAGTATCCTAACCACTAGACCACCACCTTCCCAGTGCTACTCTGCATAAAGGGACCCGGTTTCTTATTCATCACACCTCACTTATAGAAATGGTGGAAATGACTCTTGCTGACTGTATGAGCGTCTGTCTGGAAAAATAAAGAGAAATTCCATTTCCAGTGGTTTCCAAAAGATCCGGGGCGTTTTGCAGAAGGCTTTCATGAGCAAATTGATTCTTTTGTGTCCTCGAGAGCTTTGTGATTTTGTCGAAAGCGTAATCTTCAGAGTGGAGCGTGGAGGTAATTTGGGGATGCTCGTCTGGTGGTTGGGGAATGACGTTGTGTGACTCTTAGACGTGGTTCTCTACACCTCGTTTCACATGAAATCCGTTTCCTCCTGATGAATAACGAGGCTGGAGGTGGCCAGTGTTGGAAACTGGAGAGTGTTATCTAGGGCTGAACGATTTATCAAATTTTAACCGAAACCGCGATTTGAATAAATGTGACCCTCCACGGCAAAACCAGTCGCTTGTCGCAAATTTCCGAAATTGAGTTATTGTGTTTGCATGAAAGGTCATAAATCAACCTTCAAAACGATACCTATATCGAATGAATCGGACGACATATGACTGAGATATCAACATTCAAAGGAGTCGGGTTTCTCCTGTCACGGCAAGTGAGAAACAGAAATCTGCCTTTGAAGTTGACTATCACCGTAGCACTCACAGACGCTTGGTGCGGTTGCGGCTATGTTTGTATTTACAGTAGCCTACGCTGCATTCACAGCCACGCGGATAGCCTACCTTCGTTAGGTTAACTGAACTCGGGAGACTCGCTAGTCAACGAGTGCATTTACCGTAAACATTGAAGTAGAGCGGGCAAAACCGAAACTTTTAACATTCTGCTGGAATTGAATTCCTCATCTCAAGAAAGTCACGTTTATAGGATGGAAAGGGTAAGTTTTTCATAGTTTAACAGCTCAACTCTAATCAGCAGTAACATCTAGAAACAGCTGTTATCATTTCTCCTTTTTTAACTTTTACACACTTTAATCCTTTTTTAAAAACATTTAGCGCACAGGAAAGTTTCTGTAGAACTGCCTGTCTAGTTTTTTACTTACCACTAATGCTGCAATGGTTAGTTGACGTAATTGATGACATTGATTTTGAACAATTTGTCCACTGGTAATTTCAGCGTTGACACGTGATATTTGTAGCTGCACTTCACTACAAGAAGCAGTTTTCCATTATCCGACATGACGAAGAAAAATGTAATTCTCCAGACGAGTTGAAAAAGAGCAGCACATTTTTAGCTCAGCTTCTCTGTTTAATGTGTGTAAATTGAATTTTTCATGCCTATTGTTGTGTTTATTGTGCATATCTGAATTCCTTGAACAAAACTGACTTTTAATAAGTTAAAGTCTCTTAAATGGTTTTTTTCTGCTTCTGACAGCTTTTTAAAGAAAGCTTTTTGTGTGAGAACTGTCAATATCCTGACAAGACATTTAAATTGTAGTCAGACAGTGGGCTGTCAGTCACACGTTGGTTTAAAATTAGATGAGAAGACCAAGCTGCACTTTGAGGGGAATTGTTACTAGATTGAACATAAAATAGTTAAATGACTTTGACTTTTGTGTTTTGCTAAATATTGCTGACTGGAAACTGATTAATTTTGGGATATCAGGCACTTCTACAGAAGTGGCTGATTTATGTGGGATGTGGATTGGATCTCAGCACGAGCACTTGAATAAATATCTGACTTGTTAATGATAATTTAAATAAAGTCTAAAAACCACATTTCTTTCTAGTAAAATAATTCTAGTAAATTAATTCTAAAATTAAAATTAAAAAAATCATAATCTAAACAAATTAGTTTTAGTAATATAATTACAATAATTTGAAAATTCTCCTTAAAATTTTTACAATTCGTAAGTTAACAAAATCGAATTAATTCCTAACACGGACTCCTTCACGGAAAGGTCAGATGCAAAGTTCATGTTTTGATATGGTGCACTGTGGGCTGTGCTGTGTTCCCAGTGACAAAGAATCACTCATGTGAAAATATTTGCCTACTCTGGGTGTTCTCTTGGTGTCTTTGTTCTGACATTTTAACAGGGGTGTATATGTTTTTAATTCAGAACACTGAGGAGTGATGTGCTCACTAACATCTCTCTTCAACGCTTTGCTCTCGTTTCCGGTCCTTAGCTGTGTAAGACTGTTAATAAGGAGATATAATTCTAAAAAAGGGCTCCAGAGACTCCCAGAGCAAAGAGTCTAATCACCATATCAGGTTAAAGATGTGCAACGCAGTGGTCTGTTCTTTCCCCGATGCGAACTGAGCTAATCTCTCTCTTTCTCTTTTCTCTTTCCTTCCACATGTTGCTGCCCGATCCCTTCTTTCCTCCCATCACCCCCTCACTCACTCTCTGACAGGTAAGTGTTCAGACCTCATTTATAATGTAACTGATGTCTGAACTTTTGAACGAATGCTAAAATAAGCTCGGCCCAGGCTAAGTCCCAAATCAACACTGGCTTCTCGTTAACTTCAGCGCACAGTTGAATTGAATTCAATTCAATTCAATTCAATTCAATTTTATTTGTCATCTTCCTCTGGGTGACGGAGTTCATGAACATTTAATACACAGTAAACATGAGTTCAAGATTAATCGTTAATTAATCATTTTTAAAGAAGTGAAGATAAAAAAATAGTCCAAGGGACGCTTTCGAATCCCAAGTCGTTGCGGGGGCCATGCTCTCCCCTCCAAGGTAAAATTCTTTATTCTGGGTATTACTATAAGACCTGGGTCTTGCAATCGAAGCGTTCGAGTTGAACTGTAGTTGTAAATGAGGTCACTCACATACTGCGGTGCAAGACCATTTAGAATTTTATAAGTCAAGAGGATTATTTTATATTTGACACAAAATTTTACTCGCAGCCAGTGGAGTGAAGATAGAATTGGGGTGAAATAGGGCACGTGGGACACTCCTGTGCACTACCTAGTGTGTAGAGAGCCGTTAAGCTACAACCCCAGCTATTTTCTGAGATGCATACTACCACATGGAAAAGTGTGATGAGTGCCTTACCTACTATACTATTAAGTGCAGTAATATGTGATTCGGGACACAAGCGCTACCTCTCCAACGTGCAATAAATGCATCATCAAATATTGGCTGAAAACCTCTAGAAAAGCTAAATATCGGTCCGATGCCGATGACTTGCAAAATGCAATTATCAGCCGATTCCGATCCGATTTTGATATTATTGTGCATCCCTAGTTTAAGTGTAGGTTCTAAGGACCTGCTAGAACTGTCATAGAAAACCTACAGCTCAGATAATGACCGCTGGAGAGTAGAACCAGAATGTACGAACCGGAACGTCGCTGTCAGTGGCGTCTTGTGCGATGTTGTAATCCTCCTTTGGGGTGTTGCTGGGTTTAAAGACTGCTTAACCTTGTCGGGGGAGGCGAGACTTTGATTGAAAGCTTCTCAGGGGAGCTTTTTAGAGCGTCTCACTGCACCTACAGATCATTTAGTTTCCCAAACTGCTGGGCCTCCCCCTGTCTCTAAGTGGAGGAATTAAGTCCTGGCTTTTTTGTACCCAGTCTCTAAAGAGCCAATTATGGCACTTTTTGTAAAGGGATTGGGGCGGAGTTCAGTGTGGAAGCAGATGTAGATTTTTGGGATGCTGGAGGAAAACACACTCACACGTTTACACACATCTTACACATCCCTCAATTGAAGGGGACAGTCGGTATTCTGGAAGGTTTCCATCTCTCTTCACTTTAGGTCTTAGGTAGATACTCAGCAGGTAGGATGGAAAACCTACACTGCAAAAAATAAAAATCTGTGTAATTGACTTGAATTCAGCATTTTAATCTTGTTACACCTTTTTTGGATTTATTTTCTTGGTAAGACTGAATATTGTTTAGATTATTCGACTTGTTTCAAGAACATTTATCTTGAGTTATCCTACCTAGGTAATACAACTAATTTTGAACAGTTTTTTCTTAAAACAACCTACATTGGTAAAGGAGTTGTGTTAACAGGTAGACTGTAAGTATATTTCTACTTGTTTCAAGAGAATTGGAGGAAAAACTAGTATATTCTGCTTAATTTAAGTTGTGTATGCTTAGTCTTTGAGTATTTTTTTTCTTGTTTTAAGAAATCTTAGCAAGTGCAATTTTTTTGCTGCACTGGCAGATAATTTTGCTTGAAATAAGTATTTTTTTTCCCCAAAAATAGTAATTTTTTTCTCATTTTTAAAAAGACATTTTTTGCAGTATACAATATACAGTCTCTCCAGGACCGGAATTGCCCACCTCTGATTATTGCCAATTGCTCTGTACCAAATGTCAGACAACTGGTAATCAGTGAAGAAGGGTTGCAAAGGTGGTTTGTCCTTGCTTTAGATTCGGATGGGCAACTCGAGTCCTGAAGGCCCAGTTTCTGTGATTGAACTCACCACAGCACAGCACACAGTGCACCACAATGAAGTTTGACCTCTGCACTGACCCATCCGTGAAGGAGCAGTGGGCAGCTGACATGGGAGCAGTTCCTGGGAATGATACCTTGCTCATGAGTACCTCAGTGGTACCTTTACTGGTCCGGAATTTGAACTAATGACCGATCACAGTGCAAATGCCCTAACCTTTACACTACCCTGTCTCCAACATACTTGACTTCAGAACCCTCACACCTGGTCTCAGGTAGATATTTCTTGGTAAGATGTCGGCCCTTCAGGACCAAAACTGCCCACCGTGTTCCAAATTTAGGACAAAGACTTACTGTCAAGTTTTACCAACAAGTCACCCCTGAGGGTCTGAAGCATGTCAGAACATTATGGCACTTTTAGAAGACTTTTTCAGAACTAGTCCCAAAAAGTTGCAAGATTAGTTTGTCTTTGTTCTAGAGCAGTCCTGGAGGGGCAGTTTCCAGCAGGTTTTCCGTCATTTATCAGACCATATATCACAACATTGACACCAGCTGTCAGGTAGATACTCACCAGGAAGGATGGAGAACCTCCGGAATTCTGGAGATTTACCATCCTACCAGGTGAGTATCTACCTAAGACCAAGTGTGAATGTTCTGAAGCTGGATATTATGGAAAACCTGCTGGATATTTTCCTTCCAGGACAGGAATTGACCACTTCTGGTCTTAAAATTCAGGCAGTTGATAGTGTAACAGAAGCTTGCCGGTTAGAATACCGGACCAGTAAACGTACCACTGAGATACTCATGAGTAAGTTACCATCCCTAGGGACTGCTCCCAGAGAGCTACCCACATAAGCTGGACACTGTTCCTTTATGGATGGGTAAAAATCTCATATCTGTACCAAACAAGGGATTGTCAGGCACTGTCTTAAATTTGGTTAAACGTTAAACGTATCCTTACTCCATGCTGGCTTCCTCGGAACAGTGAGGCGGTTATTTTTAGGGTAATGGCAGACACACACTTGCCCATTACAATTATCTGAAATAGCTAAGCATTATTGGCCTAGATAAAAGGGTAATGCAGGGGAATAAACGTAATGCTCAGTGATGGGGCACAGCGGGAGTTTGCTGACAGTGCTGAAATGCTCCTGGGAGAGAAGGCTCCTGGAGAGAAACAACTCCTCATGAGATCGGCATTGAAGTGACCAGAGATAAATAAGAGGGGACTGCATTTTTAAGCTTTGCTTGATGTGTCTAGATGGAAAACAATTACTTAGATATGTAAGCTGGTGTCAACCAGTTATCTTTTTAATCCTTGAAGATTTGGTGTAAAAGCATGTTGGGAAACCAGTGTAAGTTGTCTTTTCAAACCCTTGACCATCTTAACCAGCATCAGATCCACAATAAAACAGCACATGACTCTGCTGGACCCACTTTAAATCTGATATTTGCTGGATTTTCTGCATGGAAATCAGCCCGTAAAAACTTTGTACCCTAATGTTCCTTACACGGTTGAATAGTTTTAAATGAATAGGCCGTGGATCCGACAGCCGTTGTGCCACGTTCCCATTGCTGGTCTCTTCCCAGAACATTTTTTCTCGTTATGCTCCTCTCTCTCTCTCTGAAGCCCCCGTCGTTCATGATAGAAATGAGAAGAATTGTAATTGCCAAGCTGTGCTTCAGTGACCTGTGGGCAGTAACTTGCGACGTTTTAATGACGCCTCATTTTGCTACGTCGTCGTTCCTCACTGTCAGTCTCGAGTTACACAGTTTCCACCTCCCTTCCCCTCTTTCATTTGCCGGTCGACAGCTCCTCTATCGATTGCCGACGTTAATAAGCAGTACAGCTGCAACGAGAGACGGCTCATCGCGAACGAAGGAGAGGCGGACGTTGTATTGCACCCCGATAAATAAGAGGCTTTTAGAGGAAATAGATTTGTCCACAGAGCGCCTCGCCGGCTCTTCAAGCCTCACAGTTTTTGTGTCCGTCTCATTTTTATGTTCCCTCTTTGCTGATGCTGGTAGAAAAAGAACATGTTTTTGAAAAGAACCTCAAATGTGATGGTTTTGCTGAAGTCCGCAGTACTGGCGGCAGAGTTGGGGAGAAAGCTTCAAAGTTTCTTTCTCTGTGGACAAAAGTCTCCCTTTTCTCCACCCTAATTGGTTGGTGAAATGAATGGACTGACAGGCCTGTCTCTGAGTGACACTAATGGAAGGCTCTTTGAATGTGAGACAAGGTAATATTTAGTGTCAGAGCCCTGTCTTTTAGGTTTCGGAAAAAGCAAGATCTAAAAGGTCCACTGGTGCTCTCTGGCCTTGAGGGGCACTAAGGCGAAAGATTGGGTTTCTTTCTCACCCTCTCTTTCTTCCTCTCCCTCTCCACTTTCTTGCTTCCATCAACACCTCATCCATCATCTCACCCTGCAGTGAAACCGGGGTTTTGCCGAAAGGAGAAAAGTTCAGGGTTGCTGAAGTGTGAAAGAAAGAGACAGCTCTTGTTGGTGGTCTGGCAAACGAGTGAAAGGCGTGAAGAAGTGTAGCCATCATCCTCTTCCTTTCCTCCTGCTTCTTGTAAATGAAAACATAAAAAATCACCAGCCAGTAACCTAAAAACAAAGAATAGGGAAGGACCTAGGACACAGCCCTGAGGTACTCCACTTTTTGATTTTTGATTTTGATTTTCTGTGACTACCTTGCTCTCTTCCTCACTCTTTCTCTCTGCCATTTTTCTGTCGCCTGACTTTCTCCCTCCAGCCTTTTCTTTGACCTTTTTACTTCCGTCAAAACTTTTTGTTTACTTTCCCTCTTACCTCTCTTCATCTGTATTCCGTTCCCCCACCAAGTCCTCTTCTTTCCGTTTGCCTTATTTTTATAGCATGTTCTCCTCTCTATTTTTCCTCTTCTGCCTCCCTCCCACCTCCCTCCCACCTTTCCTCTGTTTGAGTGTGTCTGTTAAAGCCGTCCGTCTGCTGCCCGAGGCGGGCTATTGATCTGTTACCACAGACGACATGACGGTCTGGTGGAACGGGCACTGGATGTGGGAGCCTATGTCGATATTTCCTTCCTTAAAGAGTGAGAGGTGGACCTGTCTACACCATTTCTCTCCCTCTCATTCTCTCTCTCTCTCTATCTCAAGAGAGAAGGCACCGTTCGGAGCTATTCTGGTCTGTGTCTCATTAGCTTCTGCAAAAGAAGCAGACAGAAAGAAAGAGTGTGAGAAAGGAGGAGTGAGGTGTGCACAAAACCCAATTATACCCATTGCGCTTTATGGATGTGATATAAAGTCAACTCTGTAAACAAGACCACACCAGCTGGGACATGCAATCCAAAGAAAACCTGCTCTTGCGGAATTCTGTTGCGGTCGAAAATGTGTTACAAATTAAAGGAAAAGTTTGATTGGAGTTATGCAAGTGGGTCAGATTTGAAGTACAGTAGAAGCTCGACACTAAAACTTTGCTGAGCCCCAAATTGGCCAATCAGTAAATTAGGGGTCTGGTACCAAAAAGTACAGCAAAACCCTTTCTCTATACCAGAATCAGAATGAAGTTAATTGCCAAGTATGTAGCCACATACAAGGAACTTAAGGTGCTTCTCCATAAATATACACCCATTTTCACTTGTATAACAGTTTTCATGGGGCAGTTGGTAATCCATGACCGGTAAAGGTATCACTGAAGTACTCATGATCAAGGTATCGTCCTCACACACTGCTCCCGGGCGCTGCACGTCGGCTGCCCACTGCTCCTTCACAGATGGAGGTCACATTTGGTTGTGGTGCACTGTGTGATTTGCTGTGTTCACAATCATAAATTATCACTCACTTCACCTCACTTTTGCCTTATTCCCAAAATTGACCAAAACTAAAACACTGACAAGCTAACACTAGAGAGCATGCTCTCCGTTCTATGGATGCCAGAAAGCAGGAAGGAAGGCAGGAAAGGGGGGGTGAACAGGAAAAGAAGCCTGAAGCCTCATGGACAATGGCTATTCTTCTCAAAATAAACCTCACCCAGCATAGGTTTTATCGGGTCATGACATTTAATCAGGCTCATTAAGAGGAGTGTAATAACAGTGCTATATAATAATTACAATGAATAACAAGCATACTAATAGTCAAAATAGTATTACAAAGTACTGGAAACTTAGTATACAGTGAGCATAAAGTGCAAAAGATATATGACTGCAAATACATAAGGAGAGATGGACAGAGGATGGACGGACAGATGGATAGATGAATGCATGGATGGAATGATAGATAGATAGACAGATAGAGAGAGAGAGAGAGAGAGGATGGTCAGACAGATGTATGAACCGATAGACAGGTGGCTGGATAAATGGATAGATAGATTAAAAAATAGATAGATAGAGAGACAGGCAGATAGACTCATAGATGAATGGACTGATAGATATCATACTGTATACAGTGCAGGAGTTTTTGATCTTTTTTAAAAAGCATTCCTGTTTGAGCCGATTCTTCAGCCGGAATTCAGTGTTCACGGCTCGGCTTTTCCCTCAAGTCGGCTCTGAGTTCTCTCCCTTACCGGGGCTCGGCTTGGCTTTGAGGGCTGCGGTGAGTTCCGTTGTGGAGTTTAGAGGAAAAGCAGCCTGTTTTCACCACGCTCCACACTGCAAGGTGTCCAGAGACTTGGGAGAGAGAGAACAGCTTGCGGACGGCTTTCATTTTCCACACAGCATTTCTGCGTACTGCAGCGAGACGGAGAGAGAGAGTGAGAGAGAGAGAGAGGGAGAGAGGGAGAATGAAGTCAGAGGAGTTGGGGAATAAAGCATGGCCCGGAGGAGGGTGTTTGGCTCTGTGATGACGAGCCTTTTGATAAGTGTGTGTACAGTACAGTGAGAACTTACAGTGGTGTGTGTGTCGGTGTGTGTAAGAGGGAAGAAAGAGTATGTTTTGAGCCTGAGCATCATCTCTTTTGGAAAAACCTAGGCCTTGTGGAGGATGATAACGTGTATGAGTAATGTTTACTTACTGACCATTTGAATATCTCATGGATTCCACATGGATTCTAACAGGAGTCGGCACTGATTTAATGGGCATTTAATTATTTGCATTTACTGTATATATTAATACAGTATATATTAATGGTAAATAGATGGTTGGAAGGAAGAATGGTTGGACGGATAGATGGATCATTAGGTCATGCATGAAGGATGGATGGATTATGGTTGGACAGACAGATAATAGATAAATGGATAGATGAATAAATAAATAGATTGATAGATGAATAGTTATATAGACAGGCAGACAGACAGAGAGAAAGGTGTATAGATAGATACATACATAGATAAATATAAGGAAGTATAGACAAATGGATAGGTGGATATACTGACTGATGGATGAATAGACAGACAGACAGACAAGTAAACAGACAGGGAAGATAGAAAGTGGTCAGACAGAGACATGAATGGTAGACGGGTGGATGGATAGATAGATAAAGATATACATAGATATAGAAATAGATAAAGAAACAGATATATGGATTTGATAGATAGATAGATCGATAGATCGATGAAAGGATGGATTTGATAGATAGATAGATAGATAGATAGATAGATAGATAGATAGATAGATAGATAGATAGATAGATAGATAGATAGATGTTAGGGTATGTAAGCGGGTGTGTGTGTGTAAGGGTGTGTGTGTGTGTGTATATGCTTTCTTTCTCTCACGTGTGTAAATATGGTTTTTGGATTAAACTTATCTCCACCGCCAAATGAATAAGCAGCTTAAAGCAACCAGCGCTGGTGTGTTTGTGTGTGTAGACAGGTAGAGTGTGTGTGAATCCCCATGGTAACCTGGTTGATTGATGGTGATGGAGAGATTCTTCCACTCTGAGATGTAATAATAACGTCATATTGAGGGTTTAGCTTCATTTATTCGCTACCTGTAGGTCTCTCTCTCATTCTATATCTTATCATTCCATCCATCTCTCCATATCTCTCTCACTTATTTTCTCTCTTTATTCTCCTCCTGGCCTTTTTCCTTCTTCTCCTTCTCCTTCTTCTTCTCTTCATCTACCCTCTTTTCTCTCTCCTGTTCCCCCTCTCCCTCTCTTCTTCTACTCCTTCCTCCTTATCTCTCTTTCTCTTTCTCTTTCATCATCTCTCTCATACTCTCTTTCCTTCTAAATCTTACTCCCTTCCCTTCTTTCTTCCGTTACTCTCTTTCTCTTTTTTCCTCTCCACCTACCGTCTCTTCAGCTTCTCTTTCTGTCTATCCTCACCATCTCTCACACGAACTCTCTTGCTCCTCTGTCTCATTTTCTCTCTCTCCTTCTTTCGCTCTTCCTTACACATACATACACAAACAAAATAATAGGCACAGATGTGCAGTGTTGAAACTTGTGTGTGTGTGTGTGTGTGTGTGTGCGCGTGTGTGTGTATGTGTGTGTAGCTTGTCCCTCCATTATTCATTCTCACAGTCTCTGTTTTGGCAGCCGAGTCATTTTACTTGCAAATCTTAAGACAGCATGATGAAAACATAATCCCTCCCCCTTCTGCACCGCGTATGTGTGTGAAAGTGTGTGTGTGTTTTTCTGTGAGTATGGGTGTCTTCCCCCACAAGCCATGAGCTTAACTTACTTATTTCATCTTGAGAAGCTTCATCTTGGACTCCCTGGTGTGGTAAAAAATCACTCTTTCCTCCCACGCTTATCACCCCAAAGCTGCTCTTCCACCTCTTTCACAAATGGACTCTTCCATCAGGACCTGATTCCAGTGGACAGTAAATTAGGACTGACCCAAATGAGCTTCACTACGGGGGAGGTTTCACCCCTGAACTGTTACTGGGGTTTTTTCTACTGTTCCAAGATCACTGATAATACAAAGAGTGAGGGTGCGTGTTAATGGGTGTGTGTGTGTGTGTTCCTCGTACACATTTAACGCTGCTGCTGGGATAGAGGGATGAAAAAGGAAGTGAGACATGATGGAGGTGGGCTTAAAAGGCGCTTTTTAGGGAAGGCGAGGGCGACTTTCTGACAAGCGAGGGATGAAATGTGTAAATAAAAGTGACAGGTGTAACTAACACACACACACACAAGCATATATGTTCACACACATACATTTACAAACATACATATATTCATAGGGCTGTGCAATTAATTGAAATCAGTCTGTCTCCCTCTCAGACTCTTCCCCAGGCTGTATCACTGTCAGACTCTTCTCCAGACTGTGTCACTCTCAGACTCTTCCCCAGAATTCCTCACTCTCAGACTGCTCCCCAGACTGTCTCACTCTCAGACTCCTCCACAGACTCAGACTCTTCTCCAGACTGTCTCATTCTCAGACTCCTCCCCAGCCTTTCCCACTCTCAGACCAAGCCCCAGACTGTCTCACTCTCAGACTCCTCCTCAGACTCTTCCCCAGACTGTCTCCCCAGTCTGTCTCACTCTCAGACCACCCCCAGACTGTCTCTCGCTCCGACTCCTCCCCAGTCTGTCTCATTCTCAGTCTCTTTCTCTCTCTCTCTTTCTTTCTAGTATGCTCTAGTATGAGAAGGCAGCCACAATACACTCCTTTGCTTCATTACACCCTGTCAGACAGATTTATCGATTTCAGAGTGACCGTTTTAGCGAATGCATTCCAGCTCAGCTTTGGCTTCGATTTTTGTGTTCTGAAGAAGTTCTTAAGGATCTTAACCACACTTGACAACACTCATTTAATCCACTCTTAACATCACAAAAATTCATGGTTTCTATTTACTTTGCCCAATGCAGACATGCAGAAAATCACAAAAGAAACAGCTCATGAGTCAGTTGTTGTTGCTATTATGGCAAGTTATAAGTTATGAAAAGTTAAAGTGCATTGTGCAATATTAGCACATCAGTGTAAGCAGTGTAGAGACAAGTCCTTAACAATCCTGGTTGCTTTGGTATTGCATCTCCTGGTGCAAATGTCCTACATGGAGGGGAGCCTGCAGCAGCGTTCCACTGTCCAGACCACTCTCTGAAGGGCTTTCCGGTCTTGAACACAGCTATTCCCATACCAGGACGAGATGTTCTGTGTGAGAATGCTCTCCACAATACCAGAGTAGAAAGTCTTTAGGACAGCAGGGGAAATCCCAAACTTCCTCAGCTGTTTCAGGTGGTACAGATGCTGCCACTGGAGCTCCTGTGTTGCTGGTGATGCTGCCGGAGAAACACCCGCACACCCTCAACACCTGAGATCTGTCTGTGAGAAAGCCCAGCACCCACGCACACACGCAGTTGTTGAGTCCTAGATCCCTCAGCTTTGTGAACAGTCTACGGGGTGCTATTATGTTTAATACTGAGCTGTAATCGATAAACAGCAATCTCACGTAGTTACCCTCCTTCTTGTCCACGTGGCTGAGAATTGTATGCGGGACGTAAATGGAGACAAAATCAGCCAATCAGCTTTCTCCAGGTCTGATTAGCTGGTTTTGAGGCACATTTATAATGCAGCAGTGAGTCGAGTGAGAACAAACACAAGATTCTGCTTGGAAAAGTTCCACTGCACATTCAGAATTTTGGCACAAAAATAACGCCATACGAGACGGGCCGTCTGTTTGAGCTCGGCCTCAGGCTAAAACAACGGCCGAGTCTGAACAGGCGGGCAATCGATAGCCCCACTGAGGCCAGACCACACACTCACACACACACAGGGGCAGGAGGAGGGGAATTAGGACCAGGCAGAAATGAGCATGGTTGAATGCTTTGTCTGGTATAGTTTGCTGTCCGGCTTTTGTTCCGTGTGTGTTGTGTGTGTGTGTGTGAGATGGAGCATAAAGATGCCATTTTCCGTGGCGCTGCGCTTCTATGCCGTGGCTTGATTTCATCTCCCGCTAGTCAGCTTGTCAGACCAGCAACTGTCCTGCTGCAGATGTTTTCTTTTAGTATCTCAACACTATAAAGATGTCGGAACTAGAGAGATCAAGATGTCGATACAATACTCAGTGTTCATTTAGACACCAATATGATACTTAATTTTGTTTAGAGCACCGATAAATACTCAATCGCAAATCTCTTTTTTTAGCATGATGCTGCATTAAGGTTCCGCTGTATCCACTTAGGATCTAGAGATTCCCACCGTCAGTTCTACAGCATTCTGGAATATTCCAATCTTGAGAAGAAAAGAAGTGAGACCCCAAACAAAGGCATTTATATACCGCTTTTAATATTTTTATTCGACACGCCAAGTGCATTATGAAAATGTGAGCTGAGCCGCCGCTGGTGATGTGTGTATGTGTGTGTGTGAGCCCCCGCTTTTGTTTGTTCCAGAGCCAAGAGACTCAGGAGCTTTTCTCTTCTTTTGTATCTGGCTTGTCATTTTACAAACTCTGACTCTGACATGTTTTCTCATTAAGAGAAGCAATAACTTTGATAAATCACCTTGCCTGGCAACTCACCCTCCTCCTCCTCTCTCTATCCCTCTTCTCTTCTCTTCTCT